>JANHGN010008052.1:57464-72234 GCA_024605025.1 Megaceryle maxima | reverse complement strand
GTGGTGTTGATGTTGACGATGTTATATAATAAATAATAATATATATATTTTTTTCTTTCAATTCTCTCTCTCAAAAAAAAAAAAAGACACCAGCCCTTTTTACTAAGGGTGGATTTTAGAGTGGTGTTTCTTTTATTATATTTTTTTTTCCATTAGTATTATCATTGTTACTTTTCACCAGAAAGAGGTTTTTACAAACCCACCAATAAGAAAAGCAGGTACCTACCTCGCCCAGGCGTTGTACCAGGAGTGAAGTCACTCCCTGCGGGGGGCCGTGTTTTCTCCCAACCCCCCAAAACCCAGCTCTGCAGGAAACAAGCCCCATAAACTCATCTCCTTTCCCGCTGGTGTGTAATTCTCTCGCTCCTTCCAACTCCTGGTCTTTCCCTGTCCATCAGCTGTCTCTGATGGAAGTGTAGAGTATCTTTTAAACTTGAAAACATCCACAGCTTGTCTCCTGCTGAATTTGTACCGGCTCTGAGCCAGCTGCCATGGGGAGGGGGGGAAGGGGGGAAAGGATGCAGACAGCAAAAGGAAAAAGTTTGCTCATAAAAATGATGATGACGCTTGTTTGCAATCCCGGACTTTCATTTTATTGCGTGTTCTTTCTCTTCCTCTCAGAAAAAAAAAAAAAAGAAAAGAAGAAGGGATAATGGTCTGGGTATGTTAAGTGAGATATTAAGTAAATGTGTTTAAAAGGAGCAGAAAATAATCATGAGAAGCTGGGAGTTGGGGGGGCGGAGGCAAGAAGAGAAGAAAGAGCAAATATGTGTAAGTGAAAAATTCTCCTGCAGAATTGTTCAGGTGTAAAATTCCCTGGTCTATTTATTTATACATGGGAGTTCCAACAACTCGTAGTATGTTGCAAAGCCAGCAAAGCAGCTGATTCAAAAGGCTTGCATATTTTATTGAAACAGAAGTTTGCTTTCTTTTTCTTCTTTCTTTTTTTTTTTTTCTTCTCTCCAAGCTGTGCACACTCTCTATAATTTACATATATTTTTAATTAAAAGTAATTCTAATTAACAAAAGAGACATACCTGTGTGTCAGCAACTGCAAATGGGGATGTGAACGTGTGGGAGTGCCGGAATGTGCGTGGGAGGGATGATAGACAGGCACCCAGAGCCATGTTGCTAAGAAAAAAAAGATAATCCCTGCCTAGCTACGCTTTCCTAGTCTTGTGTGCTAATTTACGTCTAATAAATGCCACGTGCTCTCAATGGCAAGGGACACACCCTCCTATTTTTGATTTAGTTGTTGGTTTTGGGGTGGGTTAATTTGGTTGTTTCTGCTCGATGCCTGTAAATGGGATTTTTATTCATTTCTGGTGTACCACCAATGGGGAAGGGCTGACCTTGAGACCGCTGTGTCGGGGGCTGTGTGTCCACTACAGAAGTACCTGGGTTCCCCAGGTCATAGAATCATTCTGTTTGGAAGAGACCTTCAAGATCATCAAGTTTAACTGTTCCCCTAGCACTGCCAGGGCACCACTGACCCATGTCCCTCAGCACCACAGCTCCACGGCTTTGAAACCCCTCCGGGGATGGGGACTCCACCATTGCCCTGGGCAGCCTGGGCAAGGCCTTGACAAGCCTTGCTGGGAAGAAATTTTTCCTAATATCCAATCTAAACCTCCCCTGGTGCATGGGTGGTCCTTCCCACCTAACAGGTCCCCGAGGGGCATGCTCTCCTGGGGTCATTGTCTTGTTGAAGCAGATTTAGAAGTGACCTTGGGAATCCAGGTGGGTGTTGGGGTGGCTCCAGGAAGCCCTCATGGAAGTGGAGTTGCACGCCCATTGCCATGCAGATGGGGTCAGTGGGGGACATCTGGACTAGGGGAGGTGTGGGGCTGTGTGTCAGCCTCAACAAAGCAGAGGAGGATGCTGGATGCTTCGCAGGTTGGAAATAAGATAGGAAAATCAGCTCCAGAGAAATAAAGAGATTGCATCTGAAAAACCCAGCAGAAAGGTCTCCTCCTTGTGGCTGGTGAGCCATGGCCATCCCAGGAAACAGCATAGCGAGGTCCTGGGAATGAACCAAGGAGGTGTTCCCAGCCTGCCCCACTGGCAGCACCTCATCTGGCTGCAGCAGCAGCACTGCCAATATGTGGCCGGCAGGTTGGTGGCCTTCTGTGCAGCAGAGATCTCTGATCACCTTGGCAAGGAACAGAAAATGAGTAGGGTTATAAAGCCCCTTCACAGGTGATGCTCCCACCCAGCTGTCCCATGTTCTGTGTCTGCTGGGACTATCCCAGCACTGGCTACAATGCAGCTTTCTTCCTTTGGCCAACCCTGTTTTTACTGTCTTCTGCTTGCAACACCTGGGTTTCATACACGTTGGGTTCCACACAGTCAAAAATGTGACGTTCTGCTACCCTGGGAGCTCTCTCTGGCTATTGGCCACATTTTCAGGCAGAAGGAGATGTAGGCATCATGCAGCCCTTCTGTGGGCATGGCTGGGACCTCAGGTTATACACAAAGCCATTTGTCTTCGTGGAGCCACTCCCAGGGAATTACTCAGATGTTGCATTGCTCAGTAAATCACATCCCGTTCCTCTGGAATATGCAGTTGGCCAAGATTAATGACTGAGTAAATTGCATTTTGAGTTAAGGAATAAAAACTTGCACTGTATTTAGCTGTCAATTACATTGTACTTTCCAGGCTTCATTATCCCACTGCTAATCATGTAATCATCTTATCACTATATGGTAATTTACATGTAATTAAATGGCCAGTGGTTACTCTGTAAGTAAAGAGGTCTTACCAGAAATGCGTGCCATGCATCTCAAAGAATATTAAGAAAACTAAAGCCACATGGTAAATTATTTCTCAGGCTTCAGAAGGAAAGCCTCAAGCTTTCAACTTGACTAATTTCCTCTGAGTTCCTCACATCATTTTTTTGTCTCTTCAGGGAAATGCTGAGGCTCTTGGGTGGAGCTTGTGATGCGGGGAGGGGGTCTGATTGCTGGGCTCTGGCTGCTGAAGAGCCAGGTAGTTCCTTGAGGATGCAGCCTTATGGAGCCACGTTAGCATGAGAAGCAAGGAAGCCATCAGTGGCAGGTGACTTGTTCAAAGACCTATGGGGACTACCAGCCTGGACGTGGACATGTTTGGTCCATGTTGAGCCTTGAGAAATGGTATTTCTTCCCAACTGGTCCAAAACAATACTGGGAGCTGTCAAGGAGGAGGGTGTTCCCTCCCTTTGGTTGTGATTTTATGTTGCAAAGAGCCTGAAGTGATTTCCTTAATGTTTTTTCTTACAGACTTATTCCTTAGCAGAGTATGATAACGATGACAATAATAAACGAACAAAAAATAAACTAGGAAAGAATTGTATAGCAATTCCTGTCATTGGAAGAATTGGACGGAAGAGGTTGCAAAATTCACTCTATTCAGAGCTACACTGGCAATTCATCCATAAGAAGCCTTGAAACTTGAGGAAGACCAACCCAGTGTGGTACAAGGGACCACGCATGGCCACTACTGGCCCTTCCCTTCTTGGCTACAAGTCCCAGGAGCCGTAAAACAATCCTTAGCATTGTCTGGTGGTTTCCCATAAGCACCACGAAGGGTGTCAGGGGTGGGCTAGACCTGGGGTGTTTCTGCCATGGGTCTGGAGACAGGAATGGTGGCAAAGTCCAGGAGATCTGGACTTGCTGGGGGGTGGACTGTGTCCCTGGGCAAGGCGGGAGCTGAGTTCCAAAGGGAGCCCTGTAAAGCCAGTGGAAGAGAAGGGCTGATGTGGTGGGTGGAGAAGGCAGTGGTGGCCCATCCTTCTCATGGGCAGGGGACCTCCTCGCCTCAAACCTCTCCCTTCTGGTGAGGAGCCCTGGAGCAAGCTTGCTGCTCTGGCAGCTGGGAGAGTAGCTGTGGAACATCACCAGGCAGAATTAAAGCAGGGCTTTATAGGTGAACCATAATAAATAAGTGCAGGCTGCACAGTTCCTTCAAGCAGAGAAGGAGAGAAAGAAACCCAAGCTCTGCAAAAAACATCTTTTGAAGAGCGAATGCGAATTCCCAGGCTGTGGTCTCAATGCTGTTTTTTCAGCTGCTTTCCTGGGCTGAGATACTCCCTGCAGTTACCATGGCTCATACCTGGGGAGGCTGCAGATGCCCTGAGCAGGCACACAGAGAGGTCTTTGTCTGTCCCTATCAGCTCACCTTCACATTTCAAGTTTCAGGAGGCTTTTCCTCACCCTGGTACCTGCTGGGATTGACAGCTCCCAAACCTTCATCAGTGAGTTTTTTCCCAGGGATGAGGATGCTTGAGAGGGACACCGTCTTCTGCTCAGTGCTGCTCCAGGCTGCTCTCCCAGGGCAGAGCCGACCTCCCCAAAACCACCTTTGTGCCTCAAGGGCTGAGGGAAAAAAAATATCCCAAAGCCTCAGGATTCTTGCTCATAAATCCAGCCCACAATATCATAGATTTTGCAGTGCTGCCAACTCTGACAATTTTATGATGGGTCTCATGTGATTTGCACAAGTGATTTTTTTTTTTAAATGTTTTTTTGTTTTGTTTTTTTTTTATTCAAGTTTCCCTGCTCCTGGAGTCCTGTGATTATATGAGACACTCAAGGGATTCTGAGTTTTCCCCCTGCCCCCTATTTTTATTTCTTTGTTGGGTTTTAGGATATATAAAGTTGGAAATTTTACTGGAGAGGAAAGTGAGGCAGAGAAAAGAAATGGCTTGTCTGGAGGTGGGGCTAAAACTCATCACCAGACAAAAAATATTTTGCTTTTGTTTTGGGTTCTTTCTGGAAAAGCAAATGCCTTTGCTGCACTTTTTTTGAGTAATAAAATTTTCAAAGATTTAAGTGAATGGAAAATGTTCAGAAAGTGGCTTGAATAAATTCCCACCCCCAAAAAGGAGAAATATTTTGTTTACATTTAGAAGATTTTACTCTTTTGAAATTCCAAAGGAAATTTTTCAACCTGAAGTTATTTCAGAGTGAAATACTGACATGTTTCACTTGGAACCCACCACACCCGGCAGCTCTGATGTCTTCTACTTCCTTTGTTTGGTTGAAGCAAATCCCACAGCCTCAGAGGCTGGTTCAGACTGTGTTTTGCTGTGGGTTTTGCAGGCTTTATCCTGCACCTGGGACAGCTCAGCTACAGGAAAGTACAATTAAAAGTCAACAAGTGTCTGCCATGGCTCCCCTGGGAGATAAATAAAGTCTTGCGACACTGGCACAGGTTGCCCAGAGAAGTTGTGGAAGTCCTGTCCCTGGAAGTGTTCAAATCCAGGTTGGAAGGAGCTTTGAGAACATGGTCTAGTGGAAGGTGTCCTTGACATGGAAGGGGGCTAGAACTAGATAATCTTGAAAGTCTCTTCCAACCCAAACCATTTGATGATTCTATGATTTAGGTGCAACAGCTCCTACTGTCAGCTGGAAGCTCCTACTATCAATCAGAAGGGCTGGTGTGGGGGCAATGCTGTGTGTTTGAGCATCTTGGCCAGCTGGGCTGTTAGCATCACCCCTCTACTGGGGCAATGCCCATGGCTGCAGGAGAGTCCTGTGGGGTCTGCAGCTGCTCTGGGTTAGGCAGCAGCAGCTGAAGACACTCTCCAATCTTCCCACCAGCATCATTCCCACCTGGATAAGCCATCCCACCATAAGGATTAAAGGCAGAGACAAAGACTGTGGCTGGATTTTGCCATGGAGGTTTTGCATCAGCAGTTCTTGGTGATACAGTCAGCTCAGCAGCACGTTTTAGTACAAGTAAGTAAAAAATGAAAGGGGAGATGAGGAAAGGGGACCTGGTTGCTATGAATGGATTCCTATGTAACTTGTGCAGTGCTCTCACTCAGGGGTGTATAATGTGCTACAAGTCAGAAGGGATTTGGCCTCTACTTGAAGGCCTAAAAAATGACTTGTTATCTGTATCGAGGCAAAAAATGTTGCTTGAATTGCAAACAGAAAGTGGAGGCCTAAACTGGAAGGAGGAAGGGGCAGAAACTTGCTGCAGTGCATGGTGAGCCCTTTAATAGCGAGGGACTGAGAGTTCCAGTATTACTTTTATCCATAAATGGTGGTGTTGAGATATTTCTGTTGCATGAGGCCATGCAAGTATATTATTATTTTTATTATCATGATGATAATAATATATTGCTGCTCTTCCGCTGCTTTGTGTGATCTGGCACGTGGAGAACACCATTATTAATGTGTGTCTGTATCACTGTGGGGCTTTGGGCTGCTGTGATATCCCCATTGCTTGCTCCAGGGAACCCAAAGTCATCAATATTTCACTTCAGCTTTTACTTAGACCTTGGCTGTGATGAACCAGAAACTTGTTTGTTGTCCCTGGGGCCTTCAGGGGAATATTCTCATCAAAAGGTAATGAGGTGGTCGTGGTGGAGTATTGCTGTCTATTTTCCTGCTCTTGTTGTCTGGACTTCTAATACATCCTTTATGACCACATCCCTGGACCTTCTGGCTGTGTTTCTGCTCAAACAGCTGAAGTGCAGCTGATCTTTGCTGCAAGATTGGCTCTTGTTCAACTTATTGTTCACCAGGATCCTCAGGTCCTTTTCTGTGAAGCTGCTTTCTAGCCCCAGCCTGTCCTGTTGTATGGGATTGTCCATGCCAGAGGCAGGGCTTTGTCTTTGAACCTTTGAACTTCATGAGGTTCCTGCCCTCCCCCTTCTCCAGCTTGTTGGGATCCCTCTGAGGAACAGTTCTGCCTTCCTGTGTATTGGCTGCTCCCCCAGTCTGGTGTCATGTATGAACTTGATGAGAGCATGCTCTGTCCCATCATCCCAGTTGTTATTTTATTAAAAAGCACTGGTGCCAATACTGACCCTGAGGGATGCTGCTAGTAGGCAGTCACCAGCTGGACTCTCTGCTGCTGCTGAACACCCTTTACACCTGATGATCCAGCCAATTTTCCACCCACTTTGTCATCTACTTATCCAGTCCATGCCTTCTCAATTTGCACTTGAAGATCACTATGGGAGACTGTCAAAGGCAGTTGCAGGTCCTGATGTTCATCAGAAACTTAGGCTGTGAGATCCCCCAGCATTTTCTATCTCAAGATCACTGTAAAGCTGAGGATGTCTGTATGAACCTTCTTCATCAGAGATCTTAATTAGAAACACTGTGGCCCACTAAAACATGGGATGTTGTTTGTGAGGCACATAGCTGGGGAAAGCAAGTCTAGCTGAAGCCTGGTTGAAAAGCTGTGTTAGCTTGATGTATGCGCTGCTGTTCAGGCAGTGCTGGCTGCCCTGCCTGGGCTTGGTGTTTGGTGTGCCCAGGCAGAGTAGGAGAAGTAATTCCAGACTTGAAGAGCTTTTAATTTAAGGCAGAGGGTCAATGTACCCCACGGATGGTCCGTGATGCTGTAAGTTGCTGGAGTTGGTCAGTGAGTTATAGGAGAGAGTATGCCTCTCCACAGACACTTTAACAGCCTCAATGAGTGACAGGCACCAATATTACTGTTGGGTTCATGCCAGGCAAGGTGGTGATGACCAGCCCAGGTTGGCAGCAACTACAGAACTTGCCTATGCAGGGTGCAAATAATAAAATTCTGTTTTGATTGATTTCCAAGTGTCTTATGCTGAGAATGTGTAGTAAGGGAAGGAGGCAGCACTGCATAGCCAGGGTCATGGACCACAGATGAGGTAACCTTGCATTGCTGGGTGACCTTCAAAACCTCCAAAAACACTTTGCAAAAGGAAATGAAATACCACTGTTGGACCAATGTGGATAGCTACTTTTTTATATTTAACCAGCACCAAAATGCTGCTTAGCCTTTTGAGTGATGTACTTTGCTTAGTTTACAAAGAAAGAACTGTACTTTTCCCAACATTTTTAAAGAAATCACCTGAAACAATAAAGTATGTTTCTATGTAAAGCATCTCCTAGGATAGGGAACATCAAAGCTGCTTAAACTTTGACATAAAACTTTGCTGCTGAGATGGGAGGTGAGAGTAGTTCTCACAGGGGTTGCTGGATCCTTTGGTAAGAACAATTTGATGTAATCTGTGCTTTTTTTGTGTGTGTGTGTGTGTGGGGGGAAGACACTTCTGACCTCATGGCACCCCATCATCCCAAAATGTTGCTCAGCTTTAATCTGTATTTAACTAAAACCAGAACAAGTCAAAGTCAGGACTAGGAACCAAAAGGGCCACCTCATTCTTAGCTGTACGATAGCATTAAACAAAATAAAATCTAAAAACTGAATAATTGTAAATATTTGCCTAAAGTCTGTCTTCCAGACATAATGGTTCAGACTATGCCAATAGTTGAAGACTCTTGCCAGTGAGGAAGCGAGCTCTTGGTCTGAGTAGGATTATCATCATACCAGGGTATTGCTGGTCCTTATGTGGGATTATTTTTAATGTTGGTTTTCTTGGATTTCACCCATATTTACACAGCTGTTAACAGAGTACTGCAAAGCTGTGTGTGATATCTCCTTTCTCATCGGATTATGGCAGCTTTTAGGTCAACTTTAACAACTTGATCAGTTACTGATGGATGGGACAAGAACCCCCTCTGTTTGTTAGCTGGGTCTGGTCCGTAGCGCTGTCTCCTGTTCCTTGCTGGTTGGCAGATGGCTGCTGCTCTTGCTGGGAGGACTCAATTCCAAGAGCAGGAGAGGTGGCCCGATGCCTGTGAGGTGCAGCTAGCTGAGGTGTAGCGGTAGCTATATATAACCTAAATTAGGGCTTAATCTGAAGCCAAATCTTAGAGGCTTTGTGAGCCAGGAAAAGTTTAACAGGTACTATTTAAAGAGTGAATTAGCCTGAAAAAGGCTTCAAGCTCAATGTCTTCTTACTGAGGACCCTCAGCAATATTCAACTTGAAATTTTTATTTCTCTTTTTTGTTGAAGGTGGTTGAACTTTGCTCATCAAGGTGAAAAGCTCATGAGACAGCTGCAGTGATTTGATTAGGCTCGTTTCTTTGGGGAATTAAACTACAATGTACTCTCCAGACTGACTAACCCCTAACCAAAAGGCTTTATCCATCAATCTTGTCCATGGTGGGGCTGCTCTTGGGATTCCAGTAGGAATATTCCTGTAGCCTGGTTACATATGTGCCCATGCAGGGTTAAGGCTGGGGAAAAAAGGGGTCTTGTTGGTTGAGCAGGTTTTGTTTTTTAATTTGAGCCATCCTGATGAAGTTCAGTGTAGTGGAACTGTATTAATTGAATCCTGTGCTGTCGGGAGTTTGTCCTCCTGCAGGACAGATGAGTGGGATAACTGGAGGGATAAGTTATTTATACTTTAATGATAATAGAAAGTGCAGCCATGGTCCAGACCTGGCTTGTGCAACTCATTAACTGCCCTGCTTGAGATTCAATCAAGGATGTGATACTTGCTTAGAGAAGAGGGCTGAAATGACTGGATAAAAAGAGTAAAACCAGGAAACTTCCCCCCCCCCCCCCCCTTTTCCTCAGGCTCTCATAAAGGACAAGCAAACTCTGCTTTTTTCTCACACTTTGGAGTGACCCCAGCAGTGCCGATGGGGAGATGCTCCCTTGTACCTCAACCCTTCCAAAGCTCTTAGTGCTGCTGCTTGTGGCAAGGAGGCAGCTTCTTGGTGACACAACCCTGAGCTGTCCTCTGCTCCCATTGCTTGTGCTAGTGCTGAAGGGCCTCTTGATTAGTGTCGTTGATGACCATGACCTTTCCGTTCAGTCTCTGCTAGAGTTCATGGTGCTCCCCCATGCTGGGGAGGAATCGGGCTGGGAGACCTGGCAGTGCTTCCTCCCCATCTGCCTCCTGGCTTTAGGTGGAATGGAAAAATCTTCAGGCTACCTGCCTTCATTTCTTGAAGAGAAGGAGATGAGGGGAAATGGAGGAAAGCCCTTTACATTGCTGTAATATTTGAGACATAAAAGCTTTTCTTTGAGAGCAAATCTTTTTTTTTTTCTTTTTCCTCCTCATAGCGTTCAGGCTCAAGAAATTCCTCGGAAAATAATTTGTCAAGGCCCTGACTGATCAAAGACGTATATAAAAGGACCCTTTTTTTTAAAGGGGAAAAAATCCCCCTCTGAGCTCAGAATGAATTGGCAATTCATTTACCAACTGTCAGATAAAGTAGCTCAATCCCTATCACGTCTTTAGCTGGAGCTGTGGCCAGAAGGAAGCAATTCTCGGCCCACTGTGTGTACATGTTTGGGGTATGTTAGTGATTAGGGTATTCCTGCCTGGGGGATGCAGAAAGATATGACTCAGATTCGCAAAAGAGCCATAAATCTCCCTCCTTTTATTCAAAATGTGTGTTTTATAGCCATTTCCTGGCCAATTTCTGCCTCGAATAAATATGTAACATATCTGTGTGTATAGTTTTTTTTAGGTCCAAGCATTGGGCTCCCTCTCAAGAGTGAACTATCTGCTTGGGAAAAGTTTGAACGTGGTTCTTTGCTGTTCTCTCATTTCCAGAAAAATCCTTCATTGAGCCTTAATTGACTGAGCAGTGTCCTGGTGGCACCTGCTCCTGTTCTCATTTAGCTGAGGTGGGGTGACTTTTGGAAAGGGACTGGGTGAGGGATATGATCCAAAGGACCCCAAAAGGTCATCCAGGCCCCAAGGCAGGATGAAGTAGATTGAAAACTGAGATTTTTGGTCCAAAGGCTCAGGTAGGATTTTGGTAATCCTAGCCATGAGCCAGGCCTCATGCAGCCCTGGATTTGTATGTCAACAGCAAGTGAAGCTCAAAAGTTCAGTAGGTGCTCTGCTAACATCCCATGACAGGGACTGGGTTGATGCTCACCCAGGAGCTGGGCTTATTGTGGTGTTGCAGCCTGTCTCTGCAGCTGAGATCATGTTTAGCTTCCAGTTTGTAGGTGACAAGATACTTCCAGCCCATGGTACCAGTGGAACTGCCTTTCCCTGCCTCAAGGGCAGCAGCAGCCATGCAGGTCTCCCCTCCTTATCCCCCTACCCTACATCTCTTCCATCCAGCTTGGTGTCTCCCAGTTTACTGCTCCCACCCCCTCTTTTCTACCCCTGCTTCCCAAGTGCCATCTCCACCTGGATGATATTGAAAGGAGAAGATAGACCTGAAGGAAAAGGTGGGAGGAGATGGGACAGCAATGCAGGAGGAAGTAAAGGCAGGGATATTTGTTCTGTTCTGGAGTCCCCATCATAGACTGCACTAGTAACAATGCCCAATGTCTTTTAGTTGTGTTGTCTGTTGACACTGGGCTGTGATTTTTCATTGAAATCGGCTGAAGTGGCTGTGAAATGCTCACCAGGAAGAGTCTGAGTCATTTGCTCTTCTTGATGTTTAGCCAGAGGATGAGTCCCAGGAAGAACAACAGGAACAACTGTGCTCTTGGAGAGTAATATCACTAAGCTTTCCATCAGTGTTCTGCTTTTCCAAGTCATGCAGAAGGCTGATTCCCTTCAGTAAAACAACAGGAAAACCCATCCTCTTTGCAAGGAAAGCAGTAAAACTTCGGGGTCTGGCATTGCTGGTACTTTATTTTTAGCTCTTCCTTCTAATCCTTTAAGCCTGGAGTTCCTTTCTGCTTCCTTTTCTCCTAAACCAGGACCTGCAATCATTTGGCCCTGTTTCAAAGTCTCAAAGCCAACGGCAAACCTCCCAGATCCCATGCCAGAGAAGTCTGGTAGGTGCCTAGAGTTTATCTGGTAGAGGGCTCGATCTGAAAGCTGCTGTGGTTGGTGGGAACTTACCATTAACTCTGAGGAGCTTTTTTTTTTTTTACCATGCCCTTAAACATACCCTGCATACCAGGCAGTATCCTGAACATACATGCTATTTAAAAACAACATGTAGGTGCAAGAAACAGCCTCAAAAAGTCCCTAACCTTTGGCCTAAGGCTAGAATTGATCTCAGATAGACAGTGTGATACCTTGAATAAAGGGTAAACCAAGAAAGAGGTAACAGATTAATGACTGGGGGATGATGGGGATTTCTTTTAAAGGTAGATGGCAGAGGGCAACCTTACTGGCTGTAGTGAAATATACGTGCTTGAGTGTGCTTTGGATGGCCTGCAGGAGAAAGGAACTGTCACGCTGCCCTTTCTCTGTTGCTCTCTCTTTGCTGCTTCTCGGTGATCTCTTTTGCATGAACATGGGCTTCTCATTGCAGATTTAGACCCTTCCATGTGAGCTGTTCCCAATGCATGAATAGTCCTGTGACTTCCCCATGCCAGGAGACATTTATGCCCTTGAATGACTCCCCTCACTACTGCTATTACCCCTGCTTCAGGCACTGCTGTTACTGGTGTCATTTATTAGCAGAGGAAATGACTTCTGGGGGATCTCCCAAGTGCTGGGGTTAGTAATTCTGTACCTGGGGGGGGACACAGTAATTTGATTTCAAACCAAGAAACACCAGATCTAAAACCCTCCAGACAAGTGTCTTCCATCTCAGGCTGCAGCTTTTAGCTGAATTTCCTTTTATTTTTCCTCTTTCCCCCCCTCAAGGTATCTCCATTTACAGCCCACTTATGTAAACATTTATAAGCACATGGTGGTTTTAACAATGATTCATCCTATTAAAGTCCAAGTGGCTACTTACAGGATGGTTTCCAGAACTAGGCAATAGATATAAAAAGGGCAGGGACTGTGACTTTCCAGTGCTATCTCAAGTGGCTAACACTTTAGACACGACAGGCTCAATTGCAGAGGAGCTGCTCTCCCTGGGCTATACATTAAAGCTGCTTAGAAATGTGATTTTAATTTTTTTTTTAATTTATTTTTTGGATAGGAAATCTTCCCTGTTCAAACATCCCAAAGAGATTGTTGGGGCAGCCCAAGGTTTTCAGGCAGCTCCAGTGATGGTCTCATGTAAATGGTCCTGGGAGAAGGAGGGTGGAGTGCGACTTTCAATGCACAACAAGATTTATTACCAACCAGAAAAGAAATAAAATCAAGTTGAGACCTGCCAGCTTCTCCTTTTGTGACCCAAACAGAGGGCTTCAGGGCTCTGATAATAGAGAGATGCCACTTTGAAAAGCTTCACCCCCAACCCTCCCACCCCGGCTTGTGGCAGCACCTGTGCTTTACCCATCCCCAAAATGCAACCAGTGGAAGGGCTGCAGAAGGACGTTTCTGGTCCCCAGCTCAGCACAGGCGTTTGGGAAGCTGCTCATGTGCCTGTTGGAAGCAGCAGCCAACAGTGGTGGCAGTTCCCAGCCCTGCGTGGGGATCCTGTGCTGTCGTAAAGAAGGCACTTAACTCTCTGGGCTGCTTTTGAGCACTTCAAATACCGCTGTGAAGTGGGTTATGTACCCAGACCAGCTCTGTGCCCTGGGTACGGGAAGCCCCGTTCTGGCTGGTAGAGGCAGCTTAAACCAGCTCTGTGCTGCTGCAGACACACCAGCAGCGATGTCCTACCTGGTGGTGTCACAGAGCATGTCCCACCACTGCAAGGGTCCTTCAGGAGCCTGATGGGAGGTAGGGAAAAGCCAGGCAGGTTGGAGAAGGGGCAGCCCTGGACTGTTTCTGAACTTCTCTTTGAGGAAGACTATCAAACTATCTCAGGAATGGGGCTTTTTTGATGCCACCTTGTGCGCTTGGGCAGAGAACCTCAGGGGAATTTCAGGGGACATCTATGTTGTCTTTTGCAAGCAGGTGTGACCTTCTCAGCTGGCTGGATGTCAGCCAGCTCCACACTAGAAGGCATGTAGCTTTGTCAGTGTGGCGCTAAGCGGAAGCTATTCCCAAAAATAGGAATTAAAAATGCGTGCCGCGTTTTTTTGAAATGATTTTTTTAAAATGAAAAATAGAGGAGGTTTTACAAGCAAACAGTATGTTTCATGTGGGACTTAGATGAAAGCCCAAAAGAAAAAAAAAATATGAAGTTGTTCAAAACTGAAGCTATGGCAAAATTAATCTTTTTTCATTACAAGATGATTCAATGCAGAGAAATGTTTCACTTTTTAAATGATGTATCAACTGTGTTCATATGTACCAGGCAGTTTAAGTAAAAAATTATCATTCTGTTGAAAAATTACATTTTCTCTTGGGGGAAAAAAAAAAAAGTTTCAAGAGACACTTTTTTTTCTGGCTATAAGGAAAGAGCTCCTGGAGAGATGTAGCCTCATGCCATGGTGATAGGGAAAAGGACTGAAGTGGGCTGATAGATATATGTAAAATATATATGAAATAGTATTTGTAAGGTGTGTATAAAATATTTTTAATCTGCTTGATTAGTGAGCAACCAAGCAGTGGGGTAGAGCTGCCAAGGTAATATTTTTGTAGGAGTTAGAACCTGATCAGACATTGGAAAAAGTATCTATGGACCGCTGAGAATTCTGGGGGGGGGAAAAAAATAAATAAATTGGTAGCAGGATGTTACCAGGGAGAAAACATAAAAGCCAAAACCCCTGAGCATGGCCAGGCAGTTGCTTAAGAAAAAATAATAAAAAAAAAAAATCTTCAGGAGTTGCCAGGAAAAGCCTCAAGATGATGGTGGTAAGGTTGAGTGAGGGAACACCTGGGGAAGATTGATTAAGAGACAGCCAATGTGTGTGTGTGATTTATGAGGAGTGGTCCTGGCTTTAGTAGGAGTTCTTTGGAGATATTGCTGCTATGGTGCGGGACAAAAAAACTCCTGGATGCAGTATCATTACTGGACTGTCAAATGTCACTTGATAAGGTTCCACAAGTGAGATTATTAGCTTAGGGAGGGAGAAACAGAATATGAGGTCACATAAGATGCGGAGCAGAAACTTGCTTCAAGGAACTGTAATTCTCTTTATGCATCCAACACAAAGTCTGTGTGTGTATATATATGTATTCTTATATATAAATATATATATATAAAATCTCCATCTGTCTGTCTGCCTGT
>JANHGN010008052.1:33560-57364 GCA_024605025.1 Megaceryle maxima | reverse complement strand
CTCCATCAGTCTGTCTGCCTGTGCATCTATCTGTTTACTCAGCTAGCATCAGCTCCTCCTTCCTGGCAGCTGGGAGCAATTCAGTGTGATGGAGGGATGGCTGCTTCAGCTGGGAGAAGATTATTTCAGGAGCTTCCAGGATGCCCCTTTGGAATTGAGTTTTCTTGCCCAAGGAGAGGGACTGTTGTCCTGTGTGGTGGCTCATGGAACTGAAATGGGGGGGATGGTGTTTTGAGATACAGCAACTGGTGAGTAGCCCTTTGGGATCTGGGCAGAGCGCATGATGGCTGGGAATTGTGCAGCAAAGTTGGGTAAAACCTGAGGGCCTGTACCCCAGGGACTGTGAGCTCAATGCCTCTCTCTTCTAGTCCACTGTGGCTTTGTAGGTGTCCCCTGGTGCCCGCCCAGGCTGCGTCTCCTTAGAGTAAATGCAATGGCAGAAATTACATTGGAGATGGAAGAAAATACAGGTGGGATGTGCTCTCATCCCATCTCTGCTCCTGTCCATCTCCTGAGGGCCTTTTACCCCCTGCTTTCTCTCTTCCACTACCATCATTTTGATCAGCTGTCTGTCCAGAGCCTCTGAAGAGTTTCCCAATGCAGGGCTGATCATCAAGCCCCCTTCCCTTTGCGTGTAAGCCACAGTGCCTCCAGGGAACGACGGCCACAAGTGCAAAACCACGGCTCTGATAAATCCATCCCTCCTCTTTTAAGTGCTTACAGTCTGCCCAAGGCACTGAATCCTCCATTTTAAGATCTGATGAAGAGCTAGACCATGTCTGAAAGGTGGCTAAATGAATACACAGCGTTTTCCAGCCGTGATAAAGACAGGGAAGCAGAAAAGAGAAGTTGGATAACTCTGGCTTTTGGTGTGAGCACTGACTGCAAGCTAGGGCTTATTAAAGTTGGCAAAACAAAGGAGTTTGAGCATCCCTGGAGCCTGAAATGCCCAAGTGGCTGGAATATACAGCCCTATATATCCTGTCTTTCAAATGCATCAGTGGAGTTTTCTGTAATGTAATCTTTGGGTTTATTCTTTTATGTCGGTTTGAATTATCTAGGGAAGAACAATGACTGGGCTGTGCTCCCTTTCCTTTGATAAGGTTGTAGCTTTTGGAATTTCATGTTTGGAGGTGAAGCTTTGAAAGATGTGTCCAAAAGGGAGTGAGGCTGAGAGGCTGACAGCTTTATAGGCTTTGCTTCTGCTCTTACTCAAGACAAGGTATCAAGCTGCTTCTTTCTGTTCTGCTCTCTGGAGCCTAAATAACAAGATCTCTTTCATTCCTGGTCAATAATCACTCCTCTTGGCACAAAACTGTGCACTTCTGAAACCATATGATGAGACATCAGAATGCTTGCAAGGTCATATTGAGAAGCTGGACTATTAGACCAAGAGAGACAGGAGCAAGGCATAAAGCCTTCTCAGAAATCACAGAAATCTTTCGTTGCCTTCAGCTCTAAAGATACAGTGGGGTAAAAATCACAGCCAGAAAAAGAACATGGAACACAGGGGTTCCTTGTAGCAAGGAATCAGCTGGGAACTTAGATGAGACACAGCTATGGCATCACCTTGGGAGAGTGACCATACTCAAAACTGCTCTCCCTTGTAGTTCCAAGGAAGGATGTTACTGTTCTATGGACTGGGGCAATTAGAATGAGTCCACATCCAAAGTGTGCTCTTTGGGAGGGGACCTAAAGCCCTAAGCTGAGGCTTTTCAAATTGCAAAGGGACTGAGCAGGGCAAATGGCTCATACTGGTGTTGGGGAGGAAATTCAAAGTCAGTGGGGCCACTGTCTGGTCCTTGGTAGAAAGGGAATTCCAGATGAAGCTCTTCCCTGATGGGTCAGTAAAATGGAGGCAGCTGTTCAAGAAGGCCCCAAAGGCCTTATGTGCTTTTAAGATGCAGCTGGATATTTTAGCAGAAAAAGAAATGGGTGAGGGGAATTTGGAGGGAAAAGATTGACAGTTGGGATGCAGAAAGTGGGAACAGGGATGTGCTTTGGGGTTCACAGCCCTTTTTGAGAAGTGTCTGTAGGACTGTCTCCTGTGATTTGTGTTCTGACCTCCCTAATGCTGACCTGAGAGGGGCTTTTCCAGACAATTTTCCCCTCTGGCTTGTTGTATAGGAGGCTGCTTTGAACGAAGCCCTCATGAGAGTGGGTCCAAAGGGAGCAGAGCCCATCAGCTTTACTGGGGGAACGTGCCCGAGAGCCGTATCTTGTACTTGTGTCCAGGTGATGGATGTTCCTACAAGCACCATAATCATGAATGTGCTGAAAAAGATACTAAACCAATCAAAATATACTTGTGAGCCTTCACCTTGCATAGGTGACTTGCAATACCCTGGCCAGTGCAGTGTCTGTCATTCTTGTAGGGCAGAATGGGATAGCTGTCAGCATAACCCCATCCCCACACAGGCTTTCCTTGAAAATTAACACTACCCTAGCCAAAAACCAGCACAGGGAGACAACACTGCCTCCCAGAGAGGTCTTGCAGTCGGGGCTGGGAATCTTCATCATCTAATTGTAGCATTTTAAAATTTAGATGTCAAATCTAAGCTACCCATGGAAGTTTTCTTCAAGCAACTTGCATGTCCTTTGGCTCCTAGAGACACTGCAGGTCAGTACAGCAGCACAAGCACAGATAAAGCGTGTGGCCTTAGGGATGCCCCAGCAGTGTGAGACGATGCCCTGGCTTGGGGTGAGGAGAGAGAGTTGGCACCAAGTCAGACTTCTCTTCTGAGCCTCTTGTATGCCGAGACAGAAAGATAAACAGAAATGTGAAAGAGTGGCTGGATCAACAGAAAGGCAGCTTCTATTCTGATATATGCTCTCAGTGGTGGTTACGCTCTTTTAAAGCCCAGACAAAGTCAACAACAACACTAGAATAATCACAGCAACACTAGAATAATCACAGCAAGAAGAGAGGAAAAAAAAATAGGGGGAAAAAAAAAAAATCCCTACTAGACCTGTTTCTGAACTCATGGTTTGGCGTGGGCTGTCTGCTGCTTGCTTCTAGTGTTCTAGCACAGCTTGGAAGCGATAAGGAGCACACAAACTCCTGTACTTTAAAGTGCACTAGAAATAGAAAGAGAGATACAGTGCTACAAAAGGAAACCGCCTGGCTTCAGGCTTTCCCTGGGGCTGGCTTTGTTGTTCAACACCCAGGAGCCTGCTGTAGCATTGCAAATCAAGAACAAATTTTCCGTTCTCTCTGATGGGCAGGAGGTCAATCTGCTTAGTCAAAACGGAAACCCCTCTGCTTTAACTGAATTTGCCTGGATCGAGGTATCAGTGAGGTAAAAGGCACATATGCCATTGATGTGACCATGCTTTGGCTGAAGCCCTTTGCTCCAGGACCTCATTTTAATTTATGATGTAGGTGTGGACTTAACAGTGTTAGAAAAATGATGGATTCTTTAGTGGAAAGTTCCACAGATCACACAAGTATGATGATAAAAAAAGATGACAGCCTCTTCCTTTGCCTCCTGTTTGGAAGGGAGAAGCTTTGGGTGGCTTGTGGCTCATCAGATGTGGCCCCTCTTTGGACTCTATGGTTCTCCACTGAGTCTGTAGCATTTTCTTACAGTTCATCCCACAGATGGCAAATCCCTTCCAAACCAACATTTACAGAGACTGGAAAAGATGCTAGGTGATGAAGTGGGGAACTTTTCCAGCAGATGTGGGCTTGGGCTTGCGAGAGCAATGGAGAGTGCCAGACTCTCTGGCTTGCCTGTACTTGGTGAGGTACACAGGAGAGGGAGATGGCCTCTGTAAAGCCAAGAACTTTGCCAAAGTACCAGCTGTAGGGAACATTCATGTTTCACCAAGCCTTAGACCAGTAAAGAGCCATAATACTTAATATCAAACGTTTGTTTGGATCCTTTGACCTCAAGAGACCATCCAGCTCTTGGCCACAAGACAAGTGAAGGTGAGATCGTGGTGGTTGCTTGCGCAAGTTGGCAACTAAGTTGAAACCATCTCTGACGCTGGGCACGTGCTGAGCTCACACTACTGTGTCTTCACCAGCACTGCTCTTGTGCTTGCTCTAGCACTTGCTCTCTGTGCATTTTCGTTCCTCAGCAGTGAATTTAGCAGTGCACCTGCTCAGCTATTTTAGAGGTGGACCCAGAAGATCAATAGCTGTGTGAGAATACCTAATCCCCATTTTCCGCACCACCGATGCACATGTTCTTCTACCCTCCAAAGCAAACATTTCAGCATACAAGATGAGGAGTGCTTTCCACGAATAGTTTTCCTCAGTTCTTAAAGGAGAGACCTGGGAAAATCTGTGGAAACTTTCTTGCTGGCCCAAGTGAATCGAGAGAAAGAAAACATTGCTTCAGAATCAAAAAGTGAAATGTTTTTGTTTTTCTTTGCATTCAGAGATGAACATGAAAGGCAATTAATGAGGGAAAGCAAAAGGGCTGTCTGTAGAAACCACAAAAAAAGCTTTCTAGGACCTGGCTCCAATCTTGCTGCACTTGGATTCATCACTGGTTTACATCCTGGATGTCAACAAGAGCATGATCAGCCTCTCTGCAAAATGGGCCATATACTGTGGGACAGGGGAAGGGGGCCTATCAGTGAAATTCACTGTTGGACACCCAACAAAAGGGAAAATGGTGTTTGATCGGTATTAGTTCAGCCTAGGTTGGAGCTTGCTAAAATCCTACCCTCATCCTTCCTCTTATGCCCCTCCCTAGCTCAAGGAGAAAGGGGAGGAAAAAAAAAAATAAAAGGAAGTGGTTCAAAAAGTCTTTAAAGAGGAAATTCTTGTCTAATTCTAGGTCGTGGCAGGGGCTGTGTGTTCCGCATGGGGAGATGATAGAATCTATCATGACTGGAAAAGACATTGGCCATTTCAAATGCAGCACTGAAGATTTCCTCCCATCTGGCCCTAAAAGGGAAGAAAAGAGAGAAGTGTTTTTGTGCATGGAAAGGGTGGCTCGTTACACAGGAGGGATCGTGTCCTGGCTGCCTGGGGAGGCAGGATGTCAAGCTCGGAAGGCCAAGCGTTTATTTTGGAAAAGCAAGCTCCAAGTTCCTCATCTGCGCATGGACGTGCTTCACCTCCCTCTCCTTCTCCAGCCAACCTCTTCTTTTGTACCTTTCCAGACAGTGTTCTAGGGAGGAAGGGGAGCTGTGTTCCCAGCCCTCCTGGTGGTCCTGTCCCCCCAGGACACGGTGTCGCTCTGTCACTGTTTGGCAGCAAAGGAGGGCGAAGCTGGAGTCTGGCTTCCTCTTCCCAAAGTCACTGTAGTGCTGCCCTGCTGGGCAGCCTCGGTTTCTTTGGTTTCCCACACTTCATCTTGCTTGCTCCTTCTGTGAGTTTCCAAAGTGCTTTGTGTGAAGCCAAAACACCTGCTCTGTGAACTCAGATCCTTGGGGGAAGTTGGCAGAGATGCTTCTTCTGGACTGGTATGATTTTTTTTTTTTTTTTTTTTGCATCCCTGGTAGACATGATTCCTTCTTTCTCTCCTGAAGCACCTGGCACACTGCTTCATTAGGTATCTCTTCTTTCCCCCTTGCAACCTCACCCTCAATTCTTCTGCAGCATTTTAACTGCAGCAGTGGCAGTAGATTACCTGTGTCAGCTGGAGCCCTCAGTCCTGGCTCCATGTATGTGCCACCTCCCAGCCAGCAGTCATGTCTTGCCTCCAGGAGGTGCCTGCTGTCTACCAGCCAATGTCACTTCCAGAGCTCTGCTCTTCCTGCTGGGTAAGTAACAGCATCGCTTGGCTGTGCCAGCTCTTATTTCTGTCTAATGCAACTGTCTGAAGTCAGTCCAGGAGTCTGATCTTGAATTAGAGAATGACAGTGAGGACTTAATCTCGTGTACAATTAGTGGTCAAGACTCAGTGGCACAAGCAAAGAGATGCAGCTTCTGCTATTCGCTTTTTCAGCAACAGTCCAGTAATCCTCTAAATCCAAGCTTTGGATCTCTCGGCTGTTATTTTGGAAAGGGGAACAAAAATAACATAACTAAGCCCGTTGCAGCCCCTTGAAGTGGACTCAAGTGGAAATAAAAGCCCTTTGCGGAGCGAGCTTTGGATTGATTTCTCATTTCATGTCCAAAAATTACTTGGAAAGATCATGTCGGCCAAAGGCCAGGGTCTAGTCTGTGTACCTGCACTGCTGTCCAGATGGGAGAAGAAAAAGAACAGATGCATCGAGATGAAGAGAAGGATTTCAGAATGTGTTTTCAAAGCCTCCTGTTCACTGAAAGGCCTGGAAAGCAATTTAGAAAACACATCTAGGGTTTCCTTTGAACGTAAGGAAAAAATTGACTTGGACTTGGTGCTAACATAGTGGCTTTCCAGGCTTACCGCAGTGGGGAAATGTCATCTGCTTGGTAGGAACTCAACCCAAACTCTCCCTTGGGTCAGCTGCCTCTCTGTCTTGAGCTGGCTGGTGTGGGAGGAGACAAGCGCATGGGAAGTTGAACAAGACTTTAAAAATATTTGGCCTTCCTATAATGGAGGTTGAAGTTGGCAAATGGTTTGGTATCTTTTTTTCCTATGACTTTGCCCGTGTGTCCAAAGAGATCTGCCGATTGCAGTGCTCTCACAGCTTCATTAGTTAAAGCAAAAATAAAAAAAAAGGAAACTTCTTTGCTTGGCCCAGATTTGCTTCTTTGTGGAGAGGGCTGGCTGAGGCTCCCATCCAGACAGGGAAGCTGAGCAGTTACACCCACCTTAGATGGTGCACATGCTCTGTTGGCTGATACAAGTTGGCTTTTGCTTTCTAGTACTTCAGTGGATCTACATCATCTCTATCCAAGCTGTCCTCTGCTGGTAACCTCAGTGTCTCTCTTTGGCCATGGACAGATCTTCCACCTTCTACGGCAGAGGACGTGGTTCTGCATGACTGCCTTGTCTCCCTATTCATGGGAACATAGATGGATAAATGAAAACTATGCACCCACCATCCCATCTTGCACAAGGCAGGCAGGACGTGTATTGTAGGGAACCAGTACCTTCCTGTCCTGGTTGCAGCATCAGTGTGGCTTCAGCTCCTGGCAAACAGCTTCCTTGGACATGGAAATCAGACTTCCTCCCTGTTCTCAGTCTTTTAGACATACTTGGTTGTCCACTACAAAGAGGAATTTTGAAAAATAGACTCACGTGTTTCTTTTTCTACTATGCTAACTGTAGGCACAAAAAAAGCAGACACGGAGATGAGTATCAGCCATGATTTCCATGGAAACCACGGGGTTTTTAGCAACACTGGATACTGATGATGATGTATGTTCACTAAAGGTGAATTCTGGCAGCTGGAGCTAATGCTGAAACCAGCTGATCTGACATGGAGATCAATGTGGGACTAATGTTGAACTTGATGGGAAAACATGGGGTTCCCAGTGAAATGCTCTAAGGCCAGCCGTGCAAATCAGGTGTAGCCAATATGGAAGAAAACATCAAACAAGAATAACTAAGTGGAGGGCTAATGTCCAATCTCAGATATATGGACACCAGACCCTGCTTTCCGTTTATAATATTGCTTTACAACCTTCTGGCAGCATTCCTTAGCCTAAAAGTCGTATTCAATTCCCTTCACACTTGAAGGCCTATGTATTCCACCACTGTGGACTAAGTTTTGGGATAACGGAGAACTAGTGTGTCCAGAAACCACACAGAATGAGAAAAGCAGAATTGACAAGTGTAAAAAGTCTATTTTCACAGAGTCCAATGATGTATTTGAGCTGCAGCAAGCTGTCAAATGCCATGTGGACTGAACTGATCCAGACTCTTGCCTTTGTTGTGGGAAAATCATGGAAGTTCCTCACCTCCTTGAAAGACACCCCAAGGAAGAGGCAGTGAGGTCTATGATCTGGGTCTTGCATCATATTTAGTCTCCAAGTTTTGCTGCAGTTCTTCTCTGAATGTGGCTTTAGGGACTCCATCCTTCATTTTCAGCTTACTGAAGATGTGCAAATTAGTATATGCCTGAATCTGTTAAAAACAAACAAACAGAAAACACCCCAAACAAAAAACAATAAACCCAACATGTGTTCATCACCACTGATATAATCCAAGAGTTTCTAGGCTTGAATGCCTAATGAGGAAAGACCTGTGCCTTGGATGTAGAGCCAGAAGCAACAGTTAAACAGAAAATGAGATGCTTGCTGTGGAGAGAGAGCAGAGGGGAAGAGCAGGAGAGATCTTACTCTTGCTCATGGGGGTTCCTCAGCAGAGCTAGGGATGTGTGAATCGGAGCTTGGGGTGGCCGTTCCTCATCTCTGCCCCAGGGCTGGTTTTGGCTGCAGCATTTCCTGAAGTGTCTTAGAGCATAGTCTTGGCAATGTGAGAAAGCTGCCTTCTGGTGTTGATTTGAACCCGGAACTACAGTTCAAACCTGTTTCACCATCTTCTGGACTTCCCGGGCTGGTAGTGAACTTGGAGGACCACACTTCTATCACCACTAATCTAGAGACTCTGGCTTTGTTGGGCTCACACTCCACTTGCCATGACTGTGCTAACTGGTAGTCTGTGCTTGAAAAGGGGACTGGAATAAACCCTGAGTATGATGCATGTCTTTGTATGGAAGAGAGAGAAAATTCCTTAGCTAGATGCACAGCAGTGGTAGACTCATGCATGGAAGATCTGTGCCTGAAAAATTGTCTGTCTTCAGCTGTCATCTAGCTTAATAAAGGCAGGATGGAGAGGGAATAGCTTCTCTTACCTCCTTAGACAATCGCAGCTACAACAGCACTGCAGCAAAACTGGATCAATATGCAGAGAGAGAGAAAAAGTTGTCTCTTTAGAGAGACAAGCAGACAGACAAATAGACAGCTAGCCAGATTCTTCTCTGTTATATGTGAGTAGCTCCAAAACTATTAAAGGAACTATTTGTAACCAGGAACAGAATCAAACTGCTGGCATAGTTTGCTGTAAAAGATTTTCAGTTCAATCTTTGCTGGCATTTTAACAGTAACAGCTACTCATCAGCAATGTCAGGGTTAAATACTCCCAGCATGTGTGCAATTGCAGAAATACCCCAAGAAGAACCAAGGAAATATTTCCATCTTAAACTCCGATAAGGAGTGAAAACGTGCAACTCGTTCCATATGGTGGCTGAAAGCCCTGAGCCAAGCGGAAAGCCGCGGAGTCTGCCAATGCGTAAGAACTCGCAAGCCTGATAAATGAGCGCGCTGCGTTGGGAAAGCCAGAGACAAAGTCACACTAGAAAGAAGAAAACAGAAGAGAAGTGAGGAGTATTATTATTTATTTATTGGTTCATGAGGAGGAAAAAAAAAAAAGAAGGTAAGACTTGGCTTTTTTTGCCCCCTTTTTAAAAAAAAAAAAAAAAAGCCAAGGCCTACCCATTTTTCTTGTTGGATGGCAGCAAGAATTTCTGGAAATGTTTTACAAGTCGAAGATTTAACCAAGCTGGGATGCTTGTGGACAAGCCATTATGCAATGAATAAATAAATCAGAACAAAGCAGCGGGGGAGAGTCTATCTTCTCTCCTTACTTTACAAAAATGATCCTGGACCGAGAGGACTGCCTTCTTCCGGGATACTCGGCACAAGCCAGGGTGCAAGTGCTCACAAACTGGAGATGGACCACTCTCTGATTTCTCCAGCATTGACATGGAAGATGATGCTGTGCTCAGTCATGTGGCAAGGAGGGGAAGGGCACTAGAGGACAGCTATGGCCAGAGAAGCATCCCAGCCCCTGGGCAACCTCCAGCAGCAGGATGCAGACTCCCAGCTGCTCTCCAGGACTGTGACCACCCCCAGCACCAGGCATGGGTGCTTGGCCAAACAAAACTAGGGCTGTGTCTGGCACCGGGGTCAGGGAGCAGGGAAGAGCTGGGCTGTGCTGGCAGGGAGCAGAGGGTCAGAGCAGATTGCGCGTCTCCTGCTCGGTGCCTGAGATTTGACAGGTCTGCATTCTTGGCTGAAGGGATCTGGCTGTACAATCGATTTCTGGAGAGGAGCGGGTAAATTCACAGCTTGGCTGCCTGGAGAAATGGCTGTGCCTTTGAAAAAGTCTTCTGACGGTTAAACAAGTCACCTCCTACAACCTGAGCATACTCCTACATTAAATCAAATGAGAGCTAGAGGAGGAAATCAACTACACAAACAAAAGCAACTCCCCTGTTCCTTCTCCAAATGGATTTTTCATCCAGGAGCTGCTTTGAAGCTGCGACTATGGAAGCACTTAGGTTTCCTGCAGTGAACAGCAATAGGAAATCTTAGCTGGCTCATTTGCCTAAGCAAATTCATTGTGACCAAATTGTCCTGCTACATAAGCTCTTCTACATGGTCAGAAAGCACTGTGACCTGTGCCAGCTTGGTGATTTCACCCAGGCAAGGCGTGCAAAGCCAAGAGTGTTTTGTTAGTCTAAAAAGAGCAACAAAAAGAGCAAACCTTGCAGGTTGTAAATTGCTAGGCAAGGTGATAAATGGTATGTGAATCAGCCAATGTAATCTGTCTGGAAAGTTGAAAAGAATCCTGCCTTCTTGTGAACCTAAAATATGTCTTTTTCTAGAGTACCTTATTTTCCATCTCTGTGCCACATTTATTCACTTGCCAAGATGTTTGTTCTCTGCTCTATGCTTCTGTCTTGCAGCTGCTGACAAAACTGGCCTCTCAGAATCTCCCTGGCAAAAGGGAAATAAAGGTTTCCTGTATCTGGTGTGCTGTGCTCGGGCACCCACGTCCTTCCCATGGTGTCTGGCTGTCCAGGACATACCTGGGTTACAAATACAGGTGGGTTATTTGCCCAAGTGTGCTGGAGAAGGTTCAGACAAGAGGAGGTAGGTTTGCTGGGACAGAGGGGCCAACGTGGATTATTGTGGCTGTAGTGGGCTCTGGGGACCTTCAAGGTGTGGGTGCTCAGTTGAGGTCAGGCTGAGGCAATGCCCTCAGTAGAGGGAAGGTGTTGCAGCCCCACCTGGACATGCAGAAGGTGAAGGTGTGATGGAGCTAGAGCAGGGGGGTGCAGGGGCTTAGGAAACTTTATTTCCTAATTGAAGGATGGTGTCTTGGACTGTGTAGAGCTTCTTAGGTCTGTCTGTTGGTATATTAGATAGTGCCTTGAACTTGGTTGACTCTTGGAGGGGCTATTAAAAGCTTGATTAAATCAACAGGCTGTGCTGAGACTTACTGCTCTGATTGCTGCTATACCAGAGCAAGACAGTAATCCAGCCTGCTCCTGAGCCTGTCCCGTCCCCCTCTGCCAGCCCTGAAATCTGCAGTATAACTTGTGTGCCATTCCTCCCCACCAAGCTCTGGCAAGATGCTTTGCTTTGGCCATGGCTGTTGTCCACCCTCTGATTCATCCAGCTTGCCCTGCTGCTCTGCTGTGGCCTCTCCAGGGCTGTCCTCTTCAGCATTGCCTGATGTGATGTCCATGCTCCCAGGCTTATGGCAGGGAGGTGCTGTGCAATCCCACCCCTCTGTGCCCACAAGCCTGGCATTTATTATTTGCTAAGTCTTTCCTGAGCCAACCCAAGACACTGCAGGGAAGTCCTCTCTAGTCCTGGGCTGGCCAAAAATTCAGTGGGTGGAAAATTTTCAGAGACTAAATGTTGAGACTTCTGAGATGATGGTCCCTTTGATTTCCATTAAAGAGCTAATTTTGATTATGACATCTCTCTGCCCTTGCAAAATACCCTCCCGCTAAAAGACACAAGCCTGAATCTTGGGGGCAGATTTTCCTTTATTTTATTTTGTGCCATCATTTGCAGCTCTAAAAAAATGCCCGTAAATACACTCAATTTCACACCGTATTCTCCTATGCAGCCTCTACGTGGCTGACCAGGTCCTGCTGGAGATCTTGAAGGCACCTGGTTTTCACCAGTGGGAGTTAGGTGTCTAAACACCATTAGGTTTGGATCCAGCTTGCTTCACTTCAGCCTCTGTTTTTATTACACAAGAGAATACCTCTGGTGGCTGCAGAAGCCCCTGAGCTGAGGTCTGGGAAACTGCAGATGTGCTGCTCTCCAGCTGCTGCTGAACATTCACCATTGGGTTTGTGCCAGGCTGAGGATCCAGCAAGAGATCTGTGCTACCTCCTACACCAGTGCTAATATTCAAGCAGATGGAGTTCCAGATTGCTCAAGTACATTTAAGTGTCTTTTAAAGCACCACTGAGTGTGAAAAGCTGGTTCCTCCAGGACAAAGATCTGTCAGCTCTGCCTAAATGCATAACATTAACACAAGGCAGATCTTCACCCTCTGCCACCCAGCCCCAACCAGGTGTCATGCCAAGGTTGATCCCAGTTGCTGCATGGATATGTCACTTTTTGTGGGAATGTGGATCCATTTGAAATATTTCTTGTTGTCCTGTGAAGATCTGATCTCTTCCGACAGGAATCTCTTTGATTTAATGAAGTATTATGAGCTACTGCTTCACTTCTAGGCCTTTTTCTTTACCATCCTTTGGAGTGATTCTTCAATGCCTGTGACAGTGCTTTAGATCACCTGCGATAGCAGGGGGTGGGACTCCAGCACCTCTCTGGTTTCCCGTTCTCCCCCAAAAACAACTCGGAGGTCACTGATCACAGGAAAGCAGGTCTGAAGTTTTGCCCTGTTCAGTGTACATCAAAGTGTTGCCAATGGTGGAGATGCTTTGAAATAGGTATTCTAGAAGCAGCTTTTCAGCTGGTATAGCAAAAAGCTTTGTTCCCTTGATTTATTCCTGACCGCGTCAATTTAGTGCAGCAAAGGGCTGGGCCGGATCATTCTTCAGCTACTTTGCCTGAAATTAAACAGATTTTCCCTTAACATTACGCTAAGTCGATGAGCAGCTCTGTCAAACTGACATCCTCTGACACTGTTTGCTTGGGATGACATAAAAAATCCCTGCCACAAGGTAAGAGCAAAGGTCCATCGAGTTTCCCCTTGGAGGGGAGCTGTTTCATGAGCCCTACAAATGCAGGGGACTCACCTCACTTGGGAAGGTCCTTTCCCCAGCCTGAAGCTCATCTCTTGCACTTTGACTCTGCTAATCTCAGCCATCACCACGACTGTGGGAAACTCAGCTGCATGTTTTGTGAACTGGGATGATATTCACGTTCTCCCCTGATATTAAATTTTTTTTTTAAGCATTGCCAACTTAGGCAATCAGAGAACTGTAACAAACATTGCAACACTTGTTTTTCAAGGTTTTCTTCCCAGTCATAGAAAAATCCTCTAATGAAAACTCCCTTTTGAAGGACTTCTTGAGACTGAAGCTTGGAAGATGTGCCAATCTCCTGACCTGAGGTTCTGGCTTCCTCTTCTAGATGGAGAAGGCGCAGCTTTTAAGTCAGGTCTGTATCTTGCAGGCCTAAATCACAATCTAGATTTGTCCTGGCCTAGTGCCTTTTGGAAAGGGTAGATCTGTTAGAGGTCGTGCTATGGAGACATCAGAGTAGATGTGCTGGCTCAGATCAAAGACACATCTAGCCCAATATCCTGTCTCTGATGGTGCCAGCAGCAAATGCTTAGGGCAAGATAGAAGACCATGGCAAGCCCCTGGTGATACTTCCTATGGTTCTTCCAACTCAGGGCAATTTGCAGCTGAAGGACTTCCTGAGCTACGGGTCACATCCGCATCCCTGCGTGTAATCGCCCTTGATGGGATCTTTCAATGTCTTTAATTGTTATTTGAACCCATTTGTACTCTTGGCTTCTACAACTCCCTGTGACAATGAGTTCTACCACTTAATTATGTGCTGTTTAAAAACATAACCGTAAATCATAATCGCCTTCAGTTAATAATAAAAGCCTTGAATCTGGATAAGATCGCCAGCAAGGATAAAGTCTGTGTAATTACATTGGTGTATTATGTCTGCAGCAATGGGAGCCTCGTACCAAAGTGTGGGGAATACATGCGACTGGTTTATGGCAAGATCTTCAAGAGAGACTCTTAATTCAGGCTCCTCCAGCTCTCAGCTGCCTGATGGCATGTGCTTTGGCAGGGTCTGGTTTATACAGAGCTGTCCATCTGTTTTCTTTTCCCCAGTGCAGTTAGCAGGGAAGGTTCATCCATCTTTGCAGATTGCTGTGGTCTCTTTTGTTTAAGGAGAAAGGTCAGGGTAGGGGATGCTTTTCCCTTGGACGCTTTTCCTGAGACTTTTACTTCTCTGTAATCTGCAAGGGCTAGAGGAGCACTTCAGCTCGGCGCGGATGTCGCGTTTCAAACCTGCCCACAGATTCCTTGCTTAGGGCTCAGCCTGAAAGAGCTTCCGTGTGAAAACAAGCACAGCCTTGGGCTTGTTACTCATGGGCTGTGGAGAACTCTGCTGGGAGATTAATATTGCTGGCTAGGTCCTTAATGTAAAGTGAAGCTTGAACCTGTTTTGAAGAACGACCTCACCTGTCACCTATTTGTCTTTATGCAAACCTGGACTAACAAGTGCTGTGTGGAAGAGGAGAGCCCAGAGAGGCTGGGATGAGTCCACACTCATCCAGCCATTCAGCTCGGGTACCCTGAGGTCTGCCACTGGTCCCTCATCCTGCAGATGGCTTCCAGGAGGGCTTCTCATCTATCAGAGCAACATAATGGGAAAAGCTGCTCTGGAGCTTGGTCTTTATATGGTAAGGAGATGTGTCCTCAAGGCAGCTCTGAGAGATAGATCTGCTCTGCTTCCTGGCATTTTTACTTTTTCTTCCCCCAGATTGATATATTTTTTTTTATAATTATTATTTTTGGTGGCTGTGGTAATTCTGCAGTGTTTTCTGATGGAAAAAAAGCAACCTTTTGTTTTTACTCAAGATGTTGGTAACATTGGCACTGCAAGCTCCTCAGAGTTCCTCTGGGCAGCTGTGAGTTTTGGGGGGAAGAATAGGGGTCCAACTGCTTAATCCTCCTAGCTAAGTAAAATCATCTGCACTGCTAAATTCTCCAGGAGATGTACAGTTCACTGCTTGTCAGGCCAGGATATTAAATTAAGCAATTTTCATCAGATAACACATCTTCTGGTTCATGTAAAATGTCCAGCAAATCGCTGCACTCGTAATTCAGCCTGATTGAAAGTGAGCTGCTAATCCATTTCACTTTGGAGAGAGGCAAGAGCATGGCAGAGGGGCCATCTCTACGGGAGACTCCCATTTGCAGACATGCATGTGAGCGTGCTCCCCTTGGGCTCTCCTCTCCTTCCCTTGTCCCCTGGTGAGGCCAGGCAGATAGTGCTGCTCTTGCTGCCCATCTTTGCTGACCCTTTCAATGCTGCGTAGTGTGGCCTGGATTAGCTGCTAGGCAGGGAATCCTTTTAAGCGATGAAACCCGCATTTGGGGAAATTGTTCTGCTTCAGTTCCCTCCTGGCAGATGGGGATGATGGTGGAAATGTCTGGGAAGGCTCATCTCTGGCTTTCTGTTCTGTCGCTCTCCTTGGTGGCCCTGAGCTCCTGCTCCAGCCAGAGCTTTGCTGTCCTTGCCAGCCCAGGGGAAGGTCTTGCCCAGAGCAGCCGGGCAGTGTTGCCAGCCCTCTGCAGCAGCCTGTCTTCCCATTGCAGCCAAACCGGGTACCCAGTGGTAGAACATGAACGTGAATTTGAACATTCAAAATTTGTAGCTTGGGATGTGTCATGAAAACATCTGAAAATGTTCTGGTTGTCGTTAGCAATTATGATGATAAGAGTGGTAGTAGGGGAACTCTTTATTTGCTGATGCTCTGTAGGTTCATGTTGTTCCAGCCTCTCCAAACAGCACTCTGGGAATTATTCCCCATTTCTTCTATTTCTTTTTTAATTAAAGCAGCATTACCCTGTAATTACATGACTCCAGAAGCTGGGTTTTGAGGAAAAGCAAAAAATGTCTGCTGTCTTGAGGTTCAGGAAAGGGACATGGGTTCTTTACCAGGGTCAGCCTGTCTCTGAAGGAGCCTTTCTCCTAGCAGACTAGAGACGAGTGGTTTCAGATACGTCAGGTGAATTGGGCATTTTGCCTTTACGGGCAGCTATGGCCCGCTGGGCACTACTTGCCATGCTACACCTGGGGAGCAATTATTCAGTATAAAATATCTACCCTGGTTCATTTCCTTTTAACTAAGATGGAAAATACTCATCTTCAGAGCAAGGGAGGTGGGCCAGGGGCAGCTCCCCACCTCTCCAATGTGATTAGCAAACTGGATAGGAACTGCTTCATTAAAGCCAAACATCCCTGGGCAACCACATCATTATAAAAGACTCAGGAAATCCTATAGCTGGGCAGACCAGAGATGTTCCCCCTCCCCCTGAGAGCAAAGCCGCCTTCTTCAAAACCCTGTGACCTTATGCTCGCTTGCTCCCCAACTCCTGCTGCTTTGCTGGGAGGCAAAAGCCCGGTGCGATGGGTGGAGGGGTAGGGCTTTGTGGCCTCCTTCCCCTCTGTGGGGGGCTCATTTGCAAAGCCCAGCTCTTCATCTCCAGCTCTGCCCGCTCATAAAAGGACTTGCAGCAAAATAAAATGACAGGTGAACAATCCCACGTGACGTGGCTTCTGTCTGGAGGGGAAGGTTGGGGCTCTGGGATGGACAGCCACGGTTTCTGTCTTGGGCAGAGCAGGACAGGCAGTGGGAGTAGGACAGTGGTGCTGGGCTGCTGACAGTGAAATACAAATAAGTTTGCTGTTATTTCTTTGATGTATACAGTGCAGTTGAAAAAATAAGTCTAGACAAAGTCACTCTCTAAATTAGCACTGCAATTGTGTTATATCTCTCTCTGTATCACCAAACTTTGAATGTTTTTCATTTAAATAATAATAGCAAGGGGTTTTCTTTCCTTACTCTGATCTGAGTGCACCAGCAGTGGTTTCAAAGCTATTCCACCTTGGCTTCTTCCCACCCAGCCTCTTGTCATACCGCAGCAGCGCATCCTTGCTCCTACTGCCCAGAGTTACGAGGATCCTGGCTTCGTGCTCTGCTGCCTGGGAAAATCCTGCCCTAAGTCCTTTTTGGGTCCCAGCTCCTTAAAACCTCTTTGCAAATCCCATAAAATTTCATATGTAAAAAAACTAGGTGGAGTTTTGCCTTAATAGAGATTTAACCTGTTGCTGCCTTTATCAGCTGCTTTGGAAAGAAAATCAGGTTGAAACAGAGTCAGGTGCTTGGCAAATGTTCCCCTCCTCTCCGTATTCCGGCTCTGACATCAATGACTTTGTCTGTTGATTCAGTCCATATTAGCTGTGTGTGGATTTGCATGCGGTTATTAATTGCAAAGCAAATTAACCTTCTTCAGACCATATGTTGCTGCTATAATGTATGCAAATATGTTGTTAGCAACTGTAAAAAACCTAAAAATAAAAGCACAGTTGGACTCGTATTATCGCCAAGAGATTAAATGCCAATGATTAAAAATTGGCCGCGTTTCCAGAAGGGGACTTTTGTCATATAATGCTTTATCTACTGGGATTATCCTTTTAAAAAATTGGCAGTGTCCTCAGAAAGTGCAGCCTCTAGCTTCTAATTTTTCTTTTATCTTTTTTTTTTGTTTTGTTTTTGGCAGCCGATTGAAGAAATCTCTTTGCCATTTCCAGACTGGAGCCCTTTTGTTTTTATACAGCAAAGTACCAGTTCTATAAGTGACAGATTTCTCCACTCAGCATCTCTGGGACATCCATCGATCAATGACAGGGAATTGAAGTAAGAGAAGGGGTGACTTGGAAAATAAACTCTTCACATTGGACTGACGAAGTGGGAAACATCCGCTGCTGGCCTATCTCCACCGACTGTGATGGAGTTGAGCCAGCACGCAGTTTGGCCCGGTGTTTTTCAAGTCATTATTCTTTCATTGGTTATTTGCTAGAGTGTATTGAAAGCCTGTGTTTTACATCTGCTTCCTCATAGACTTTCTTTCCTTCTGCGATGAACATACTTTGGTTCTGTATTTGGCTTTCGGAAGGGCTGTGTTGCAAACTCTGGTTTAATGGTGAACAGGTTTGTGTTTTGGGAATCGTGGGCTGTGCGCACAGAGTTATATACAAGGTTTGTTATGCCAGAGATGCTCCTCAGAAATGGGATATTTTTATGTAGCTGGAAAAAATTAAATGCAGAAAAACTTGTTTTGAAGGCAAACCAGCATGTATGAAATCTTTCCCTTTTTATTTCTTCACTTTTAGTGGAGTCTTATATTTAAAAGCAGAAATCAGCTGCAAAGGTGCAGATGTCTGAAGTGCTGTCTGGTCTGCCTGCTGTTTACATAACAATTTAGATAATTATCAATTAAACACAAGTAATCCATGTTAACCATAATAATTAAGTTAATTATAAAAAGTGTTTATAAATGATTAAATTGCTTGGATAACAATTCATTATCTCGCTGCCCTCCCCAGGGCCCCATTTCCCAACAGCTCTTGAGGACATGCTCAGCCTTGGTGACCAGAGTAGAGCTCCCTCCACTGACGAGCTTACCCTCTCCGTGGGAAGAGGTGGGACTGTCAGAGTGCAGCTGATGGCTTTCAAAACCTGAAGATTAAGCAAAGTTGTTGAAAGGTGAGTAATTAAAAAGCCTATGAAGTTGCATAGGTTTTTTTTTTTTTTTTAATGCCTAGTGGCATTTCAGGAACTAAAATTGTAGCTGGGTATTTGATGGTTTCCAGTTTGTCAAAAGCAGAAGATGAATCTTAGGTATAAAATACTCACTGACCAACAGTAAGATGCCAACAAAGCCACAAGTCACTAGATGTTTAGCTTCCAGACACACTTAGTTTTTAACATGTGCAAAGAGGAACCCCCAGTGACACCCCCGACGTCCTGTGTGGCTCCTGCAAGAGGAGGAGGCTACAGGACCTGAAAGCTCACTGGCAGACGTTGGGTTTGCAGCACCCAGTGAAAAATGTTTGGTTATGGGCTTCCCAAAGAGGGAGAGGACAAAACCTGCCTTGTCAGCAGTCTTCAGAGAGATGTATGCTCCCAGATAATCTAAATGTTGTCCACATGCTTTCCAAGAGGATGACTGAGGGGATGGCTCCTGAAAGGGCAGAGCCTTGCTGGAGGAACTTGCCTGATGGCTTCTGCAAAGAACGCTCTTCAGAAGAGGCCTTGGTGGCCAGCAATAAAGGTGATCCAAAGCCCCCTGATCCTCTGGTAACAACAGTGGCTTGTAAGCATGTTTGGGGAGGGCTTATCCCTCCTTTGCAACATGAGTGTGCATTTGGCTGTAAATTTCTTCCAGCTGTAAAGTCAGAGAAAACACTGATAAGCAGCCTCTGCCCCACCAGTCCCCCCCAGCTGGGAATGATAGATTTACCAGAGGTAACTCAGTGTACCACGTCCCTTCTCCTCCACAGTTGGAGCATATGGAATATATTGTGGTCAGAGGGAAATACATCTTAAGAATTTCTCCTGCGTCTCTTCAGGAGCTTTCTGGGGTGGATTACAGCAGGTGTCACAGAACCATGCACTTAAAGAGGGTTAAGTGACAGGCCATAGTCGGCTCCACCCAAAGTCACAGCAGATCTCTGCATCAGGTTTGCTGTTGCTTGGATTTGGGGGAGACTAGCAATGGCAGCTCCAGAATACTGGAAGAAAAAGAGAGACTTTCCAATAAGAAGGGACAATGAGGAAATACCCAAGATCTGCCTGGAAAAACCTGCTCCTGCAAAGTGTCTGATCCTGGGCTGTGATAACAGTTTCCATAATGTCCCATTTATTCTCTTCTGCTGAAGGAATAAAACTGAAACATCCTTGTTACTCCTCTGCAGGGATTGCCTGGGAGATGCACTGGTAAACGTGAATTACAGGAGGTCTTCAGTTCTCAAGAAGTCTTTGCTCATATTGATTTTTCTTTGAAGTTAGTCACAATTCAGGTATTACCGGTGGCAGCATTTTCAGTCAAAGGCAATAGGCTGAATCCTGCTGTTAGCCAGCACCTTCTATTAAGGTATCCAGCACCAGCAAGGACAGAGTCATCCCCACAAGATAAATACACGCTGAAATTTCGCCAGTGGCCACAATTTGCTTTGGGTAAAAAGCAGGATCGAGCTGAAACACCAGCAAAGGCACATCCATTATGGGCAGCCAGAGCTTAAGCTGCCAGGCTGATGGGATCTCAGAGTTGAGATAAGAATCTGTGCATTGACCCATGAGGCTGAATTATCCACTATATGGAAAACCACTGACCTAATCGTCCTCCAGGAAAAGGCATGGCGTATGGGAGAGTGTACGGAGAGGCTTGGGAAGAAAATTTGGAAAGACAGACCATTTCTCCCACTGGAAGATCTGGGACCTACTGCAGACTTGGGGCAGATGTTTCCAAAGTGATTTTGTACATGGAGGAGTTTTCTCCGGTGATGATTTCACCGCAGCACTGAGCGCCCTGGTTTACTCCCCTCAGAGTGTTTGGGAGACAAAATTGCATTTGGTTTCATGTCAACTCTGGATGCAGTGACAGAACTTAATGTGGGCTGGACTTGTGTCTGTCAGGTTTTCCCTTCTGCCTCAGTCCCTCCCTGCTGATCTGCAGCATTTTCTGTTATTTCTGCCCTAGTTGAGTCTGTACCAAATCCAGAAGCGTCCTTTGCAGGGTACTGTTGTGCATCGGGGGATCTAGAAAGCTGGACACCCCTGGGGATGTCAGTGGTTTCACCTATGGCTGAGTTTTGCCTCCATCCTTTCTTTTCTCTCCCCATAAACTGGGTCTGGGTAGGGCTTGAGGTTTATAGACATTTGTCTGGGTTTTCTGGATGTCTTGTCAAAGAGGAAGGTTGCAGGTTTTGGTGTGACAAATAACACAAAGTCACATAAATGGCAACAGGGTTTCACTCTATTTTTGGTCAGAGCCTGATGCTGAGGAGGCAGGTTGGTCTCTCAAAGTCTCTTTGTGCAGTGCTATGCACTGATAGCCCCCTGTCCTGTGATTGTATCAGTGTCCAGCCTTCTTGCCCAGTGTCCTGGGCGATAACGTCCTCGAGCACATGGATAGAATGCAGCTACAGAAACAGAGCTCGTTCTGTTTCTAGAAGAGAACATCTCTGACAAGTGTCTGGGAAAATCAGTCCCTGTTTTCCCCTGAAAAGGCCCCTCACTGTGACTCTTTGCTCTCTAAGGAAAGGCTGTGACATGCAATGCTGTTGTGTGTCCCAGTTTGATTGCCAAAGTCTGAGAGAACATCAAAGTCTGGATCCTGTAGCTGAGGGATGAGAGATGATGGCAGCCATGCTGGAGGAAAGGGATTCTTCTCGAGTAACTCTTATCTACTAAAACAGATTTCTGGTTGTTCCAGACTCCATTCATAGTTAATGGAGGGTGAGCAGAAGCTGAAGAGACCATCCTTCAAACCAACCACCATTCTTAGGTGGACAGAAAGACCTTCTGAGGTGTCAGTCCCTTCAAACAATCTACAGACATGTCCTGGGGGCAGCCAACCTTTGATGGCCAATGTTGGGTAAATGACTCTCAGCCGGTAGCTACCCTCAGCATCAACCCTGATGAGTCAAGACAGATTAGGAGGAGTACTTTCAAACTAGGTTATGAACAAATTCCTCTCACTTGGAGCCTTATGTGAATTTGCTACTAAACTAAGAAACTGTAAAAGCTGGGGAGGTGTTGTACATCTCCAGGCACAAGAGATGTCTAAGGATGTAACAAAGTGCAACTTGAATATCTCACACCTTGCCAGTGAGCCATGCCTAATGGGTCAGGCAGCAGAGGTGTGACAAAATCAATAGAGTTGGAGTGGAGACCTTTGCAGATCCAACAACTGGTTGGTTTGATTTTGATTTTTTTTTCTTTTGTGTGTGTCATGTTGTTCTTGCTGTTTTGGTGTCTTATTCCTTCTCTTTTCCATTTCCTTCCCCTCCCTTCCCTCTAAGTTTTCTGTTCTTCTGTGAATTTTCAGGTTTAACCCTTGGGAAGGTTAAGCTTTGAAGGGTAGCTGCGGGAGAACTGAGGTCTATTAGGACACAAGGTATTTGGCATGGCTTGTGCTAAGAAATATCTATAAGAGCAGAAATATAGGAGCCATGCCCAATACACCAGGGAGAAGGAGCCGAGTCTTGCAGACAGGGCTGCAGGCTCCAGCTCTACCCCCAGCCTGACAATTGATACAGAGAAATCCCGTGACTGCCGTATTACGGCACTAACGAGGAACGCGCCTGCTCCCCTGATCAAAAGTCTGAACCGCAGCGTGCTCTCCGCCGCTCCGCCTCTGATCTGCAAATACATCGCTGGTTTTTATCACTCATTTTTGTTTTATCTGAGGGGGGCTGGTCTCAAGCGCTACAACCTGATTATCTCCGAGGAGGTTGCCAAAAGCATGTCAGGGATCGTCAAACCTAATAATAAAGGAAGCAGGAGGAATCAAGTGGTTTGAGTAGGAAATCAGAGGGAATTCCTGGCTGAGGTTGCCAGTCTGGTGAAGGCTGGGACTTGCAGCTTGCTGTGCAAGAGGAGGTCATGGCTCCTGACTCCTGAACCTCCTCAAATCGGTGAGAAGTTAAATGGAAACGCCAGTATGTGTCCTCTTCCCCACCCCCTGCTCAGGACACGTTTACATACGTATCATCATATCATTTACATGCATTTCAGCTAGAGGAACAAGGAGCATTTCAAGTCTAACTTCTCATCTCCACTTGGGTCGTGGGTTTGGCCACCCAAAAGTGTGTCTGACTTTGTCATTTAGCCTGTGGCTGTGAACTGTTTAGTGCTGAGGAGAGAACTGGTGCCAGTTCAGCTTGCACAGAGTGAACAGCAGCACAGCTACAGTTTGGTTATTTTTTAATGAATTAGAAAATAAACATCAAAATTCTTGGGCCCTTGTATTTGAAATTAATTTCTTTCTGCATTCCAGAAATCTTAATCATTTTGGAAGAAAATGGAATGACATTTTTAACTAAAATTGGACTGTGATTAAACGATTTGCTTTAAAATAAAACAAAGCGTTTGGGTTTTCTCTGTTGCTGAGTTTGCCAAATTATTTGTGCTTAAAAAATGGTTTATGGAGTGGCTTGCTCTGATTGAATGTCCACTTATTTTGCTTCAAAATATAACTCTAGCCAAAAAAAGTCTTTTGGCTCTAATCAAGATCAGATTAATCAAGCCTTGTTTGCTACTGGCTTATAGCTACCACTTTAACTAATAGCAAAGGGGATCTTCTCCAGTGAAAGAAATGGCATTTTAATATGAATTCAAGGTTTTTATTGGTCTTGTAACAATTTTCATAGAAATAGGATAAAACAAGAATAAAGAAACCCCCTACTTGAGTGAGAACTGCTATTGTAGTCAAGCCATCCTTAAGTAGGTAGAGTTCCTCAAAGCTTTTTATCTCTTCAGTCTCACTAAAGTGGATTTGGCACTTGGAATCCTCTCTAGATCTGGATGGAAATCCTCTTTGTTATCCCTTAGCGTCTCTTTCTGTTTTAGCAAAGGTGTTTGCATTTCCTAGCAGTCCGAAGCCCATCTCTGTGATGTCAGGAGGCCTCAGAAGTGCCTGCTCCAGAAATCTCTGCTCTGTGAGAGGCTTTTCATGATATTTTACTTGTGGTTCCATTGGGTGGGTTATTATTTATTTATTTATTTATTTATTTTCCCCAAGTCCAAGTTGATCTGTGAGGAGCAGGACTTAAGGAGCTTGATTTCTTGTTACTTAAAGAGCTTGATTTCTTTTGCTCTGTGTCTCACAGCTGGATTATCACGTGCATAATAAGGTGTGAGCTCTGATCAAAACATTTCCTGAGGCTGGAGCCTTCCAAAGATCTCTCTTTGAGAGATCTTTTTCCCCTCTATCCAGCTGCCTAGGACCATCACACCAAGCCAACTCCTAACGCTTTTGGAGCTCTTTATGTCCGACTCAACTGAACTGGACCCATGGATTTCAGAAGTCATTACTGGAGGGAGCCAAGTGACGCACACAGATGGTGCAATGCCTTGTGAATGACTGAAAAAGTG
>JANHGN010008052.1:0-33460 GCA_024605025.1 Megaceryle maxima | reverse complement strand
GAGCACAGCATGGAGGAAAACATGGAGGGAGTTTCAACCCTAATGGGGTTTAACCCACCATACGGTAAACCTGAACTTAGTAAGTGAATATTTAGGATCAGGACGGGAGAGGTGGAGTCAGACCTGCCTTAGGACAAGTGTTGTGAGCAGGGTGGCTGTAGGGACTGCCCTGGCAGAGGCTGGAGTGATGGAAATGCTGTCTGAGCAATAGGACATGGGGCTGTTGCTGTGCAGGTGCACCACATGGAGCAGAGCAGAAGGACATGGTTCTACTGGGGCAGGGCTTAAAAAGACCCCACCAAACCCATGCATTTGGGGTGTGATTTGCTACAAGGAAAAGGAATTGTCCTGCAGGAGTGGGTTAAGCTTTAAGCAAATTGTTTGTTCTGAAGAGTTTGGGTAGCGATTTGAGAGAGACTGAACATGCACTTCCCAACAGATTTACACCAGCCCAGGCATGTGAGTCCTGTTTTACACACTGAAAAATTGTTCATTTTGATATCAGGGGTGCCTCAAAACCACCACGTTGCATCAAGGTTTTAGGTTTATCTAAAACCGAGATGGTGAGTTCCAGGCTGGACCCAGCTGGGGTGGGGTCATGAATTTAGCAAAATAATTAATGACTGCTTTAAATAGCTGTGGTGGTTTTAGGTATTTCCTAACAATAAATCAGAGTTTGTTACCTGCCTTCACCTATCTGTTTCAGTTTCCCTGAAACAAATAAACTATAAAAACACTCCTGATCTCATTTCACAACATTAATGTTTATAAATAATTCTGTAAGGCAGAGGAGGAATCAGGCTCTTGCTCTCTGAACACTTTGAAATGCACATAGTGTGAGGCTAAAATCATTCCTCTTGCATGCATCCTGCCCTGAACAGCTTCCCTTCTCTTGCAGATGATGAGGAGGGCTGACAGGAGGAAGACCAGCACTGTTCCCTTTGTGACTTAAGGAAATTGTGTCTTGAACACAACGAGTGGATGATGCCTCCTCCCTTTGCTAGCTCCAGGGTCATTTTGCTCTTCAGCCAGGGCTCCCCAGTGCTGCTGCTGGCAGGTTTGGGATGCTGGCAGGGGGGAGAGGCAGCCAGAGCGCTGTCAGCAGCCGCCAGCATTCCCGTGGGGACCGTGGCACCTCGTGTGTTTTGACAGGGGACAGGCTGTTCTCCTGCTAATAGGCTGTTGGACATGGTGTTCGCTGCCTGGTGGGAGGAGAGGGTGGGAGTTTACAGACTCCAGGCACAGCTAAAGGTTAGGGATTTAGCGGTGGCACATCCACCCGGAGTGCCAAGTGCGAGGATCGATACTCCCATGCATTATTGCTCCTGGGGGGCTGGAGGTCGGCTCGCACTGCACTGGCTGCCTGGTGCTGTCCTGCCGAGACACCAGGGAGGTGGACTGGAAAATACAGCTACTGGAGGTGCAAGTGTGGGGAGATATCGCTTGGCTGGCATCAGGGAAGGGCAGAGCTGACTTTTTGGGCTGCGTGACGCTGGTATGGTCACAATTTGGGGACCCTCTCCATACCAGAAGCTGCCACTTGGGCTTCTGTGTGCGAACTGGGTTTGTTCCAGGAAAGTGAGCTGGCTTCCACCTTTTTAGGTTTCATTTTATTTCTTACATTTGTCTTTCCTGATCAGGGGAGGCAGAGGAGGAAAAAGGCTGGCTTGGTTGTTTATTTACACACACCGTGTTTGCTGCAGGGTCCAGGATTACAGAGCTTTAACTCCTTCAGTTTATGAGATGACTGAGAGGGGAAAAAATTATTAACATTTCCCAGCTTAACCACTCTGAAAAGCCCAGACAAAAAGTTGTCTGTGTGGCCTTCCTTACACCTATCCATGAGGATGCAGGCTTTAATGAGGTGACTCCAGCACACAGACAGTGCCTTTGCCACAGCGGTCCCAAAGCGAGCCCGCTGCTTGCAGGGAAATGTGCCCCCCTGCTTCGTCCCCACACCATTCATGAAGGGAGCACTCAGACCAGGCTGTGAATCATCCCACAGGAGACCCATGGACCCAAACTGAGGGATGCAGAACCAGGCGGATGCAGTTTCCATTAGGAAACTCTGTGTAAGGTGTTGTAGTTGGGTTGCCAAGCCAGTAGGTCCATTAAAATCCTTGCTAGGGGAACAGAAGAGCTCGCGTTTGCATGTGTCACCTTCAAGCTAGGATAAATAATAATAATGAGGACAATGAGTGATTTAGAGGATTTTACCAGCATAATTAATGCTGATTTATATTGCAGGGTAGCAGAGAGACAGGCTGTGATAGAACGAGTGGGTGAAGTTTCTGAATGAGGCAGGGAAGGGGATGACAGTGGGGAGTGAAAAATGAAATGTGCTTGCTAAAAAAAGCAAGCGGCGCTGGCTCGAGCACTGCAGGGAGCAAAGCAGGTGACATAAATAATACCAGCATATCTGCCATTCCCCTTAACAGGGATCACTCACTCTCTAATTAGATGGAGTTATTAGTGTCTTCGGTTGCTGTGTGAGGGGATACAAGGTGCTGTAAGACAGAAAATAAGAGAATCTCTTCATCCTGTGGAGCCAATTAAATGGCAGTGAGGGAGAAAATGAGTTGAATCTAGGTAAAAAAACCTGACTGTGTGAGTTCTGTGGCTTTGAGGGTGGGCTTCATAGGATCCAAATTAAATCACCTAACCTCTGGCTGGAGAACTTGCTCCTCAGACCTCGATACAGGCAGCAGTTCTGCAGGGAGGACTCTTCCCACCTGCAGGGACCTGCTGGAATCATCAGAGCTCCTTGGGGTCCTCTTTGGTGTCCCAGGGGAGACAGACAACTCCAGACAACATGTTTGCTTATACCATGTCCACAGCTGTGAGCTCCTGATCCCAGTGTCCTCCTTTACAGTCAGGTCTAGCACAGATGGTCCGGCTGATCACACAAAGAGTGTGAAGAGGGTGACGGGACTCTGGGCTGATCCCACCCCAGTGTAGCCATGGGATCTTGGCCATTGACTGCAATTGAATTCAAGACATTGCTGATGAGCATTAGCAAAGACATGGTGCATACCAGATAGGTGAAGAGAGGCTGTCACCCTGCTCTTGGGGCTGTCAGGGAAAAGGGGATCGTTTCTCTGACATGGTGCCAATGCCTGCTCCTTGGAGCAGTGGGAGCTTCAGCACATCTGAAAATAACAATTTGTCATTGGTTTTTTGTGTGTGTGCTTTTTGTTTTTGTTTTCTTTTTTTTGTTTGTTTGTTTGTTTAGTTTTTGTTTTAATGTGAACTTCATTTGGCAACAGCTCCATTATGGAAACTACAGGTTGGATCAATGCAGATGTATCTCCCAAATTCCCTCTGCTGGGAAGGAGGGCGGTCAGAAATCAATGGGGAGCTTTCTGGCCTGTGCAGGTGGCTGCCTGGAAGTAATCCCTGTAATGACCTGTCCCCATTTCCCTGAGATGGAGTTCAGCATGGCCCTGGGGACCTGGATTGCTCAGGGAACACTCTGCTGGTCACCCAGGGGGACATCCCACCCCTGTGGGTAATGGCCTGTTATTTATCAGGCTCTGGGTCCCTGCCTGGCTCTGGTTATCCTTCTCCCACACACAACATCACCAGCTGGTGGTTTCTCCCTGCCTCCTCTCCCAGGGCTGTCTTCTGTCCCACTGCTGCGACCCAAATGATAGCTTCGTAGGCTTCCTGATGCCTGCTGTCTGTCCTCTGAGATGCACAGCCTTGCTGGGGGATGCAGGTATGGATACTACAGTGAGACAGGGGATGGTTCTTCCTCCAGACCCAAGGTAGCAGCCATGATCTGACTCCAGGGGTGACCTTCATCTGGCTGCTTTATACAGCACATGAGTGGACCGAGGAGGTTTTCGGACTCTGAGGAGCTCAGTATGAAAAAGCAATTTCACTAAAATAAGACGTAAGGAAATGGCCTCAAGTTGCATCAGAGGAGGTTTAAATTGGACATTAGGAAAAATGTGGATGTTGTGCCTGCAAGCCCAGGTTGTTCTCCTCCATCATCTTCCTGCTCTTTCCCCATACTGCTTGCTTGCCCCTTTTGCACCCCAGGCAGATAGCTGAGGGCACACTGAGCTCTGCATCCCTGGTCCTGGCCACACCAGCCTCCATGTCTCCCATCACAGTGACGCTGGGGAGATGGCCAGTGGGCCAAAAGCCACATGAGTGGCTGAGCAAACTCCCCTCCACTCCGGAGTGTCTGCACTGGTTTCCCTCCCCCACCCAGGAGTCCGAAAAGCCACCATGACTCACTCCTTTTCCACAGGCAGCAGTTGCCAGCTCTTGAAATACTTGGTGTTTTTCTTAGAGTCCTGGCTCCTGAAGCCATGTAATTACTTGAGCTTTCATTTTCTTTAAATAAAGCCCATTTCTAACACTTGTATTTGCAAAGAATAGCCGGAAAATGGGACCTCTTATGAGCTCAAAAGCCACATTTATTCTTTTTTCTTCACCCACCTTTATTCTTTTGTATTCTTTCTTTTTCTAACTTTCTTTCATATCATGTTTTTTTTACAATATTCTCTTGCAGACTGCAAGTCTTCATTCTCTATCCCTTGAGTCTTGCAATGTTGCAAATGATCTGGATTTTGTGCCTTGGTGGGGGTGTTGACATCTCAGGTCCATTGGCTTCCAGAACTTGTTTTCAATATTTTTCTGCCTGCTAACACGCAATTTTGTGCAATGTGAGGTGACTAAAAAGGCAGCAAATCCCAACCTATATAACAACCTATTGCTGGTATAACCTGTTTAGTTTCTGCGCATCCTGGATCCATCCCTTGTTTTGAATTCCATCAGAAAACCCTGAGTTTAAGCAGGTCAAATTTAATTGTCTCCCAGAAGAGCCCAAGTTCTTTACGAGCTCCATTCTGCTGAGCGATGCCGCATTTCCTATCCTCAGGCAAACCACAATCCCACGCTGTGCTGGTCCCTATGCAGCAGATGTTTTGGTCCTAACTTGTTTCCTCTCTCCTTTTAACCCCACAGAGCAGGGCTGAAGATGCTGTTTCTTCCTCCCTGCCCACAGGTGCCACAGGGGTAAAAGTCATAAATAAATCTTGTGCTTTCTGGCCCAGGAAGAGCTCCAAGAGGTCCTGGACACTGTGCAGCTATGGACAGCACAAGTTTGGCTCTGGACTTTTTGATCCAAGAGTACGACATAGTTTAAGATGGTCTTTTAAGCTTAGAGGAGAAACAGAAGTGCTTTCCTTGGGGGATTCAGTCCATCCCAACAACAGACATACCTCAGGTGGGAATGGAGGAGTGACAATCTAGAAGAGCTGCCCTTCTCCCCTCAATTTTGAAGGTGTCTGGGCAGCTAGTTGTCTATCCTCCAGTTTTCATGTTTAGCACTAGGTGAGATGAAGATGCTCACTTGATGCTGCCGTGCCGTGGGATATGCTATGGAGAAGCAGCATTACCTGGCGAGGAGGAAGGAACTTTGCCAGTCCCACCCATCAGCATCAGGGATACGTGCAGGATGGAGATGTTAGAAAATTATTGAATCCCGGGCAACACTCCAGCTGAAACTTTTTTAATGGGACATCAGAAACTGAAGCCAGGAGGCACAACAGGACAGAAACATGGCCTCTGCAGCGGAAGGCACAGCATTGTGTTCTCCTTGCTCTGATCAGGAGCTGTGAAAATTGGTCTTCTGTCCGTGACCACCACAAAATGGCAGCCAACATGCAAGGACAGAGGATCAGGGAATTGCCCTTTGGAGTAATTCACTTATTTTAACAACAAATGCTGGTGATCTCCAGCAAGTGAGACGCTCTCTATTAAAAGTAATCGAGAGACATTCCAAAGCACATACTTTGGGGAGCGGGGAAGCAGTGTGCGTTTTTAGCAACATCAATCAATGCACTGGCCAAAGTCACACGTTCAAATTGAGACCCAAAAAATATGGAAAAGTTTAAATAATCCTTGGAAGCAATCCAGGAATTGGTCATTTAGTCTGCAGGACCTTTTATGAGTAACACTGTAACACAAACCTGTAATTGAAGCACCGAGATCCAGCCCATTGGTTTTCCAGTCTGAATTTCCCATTCCAAGATGAACGACTTGGATTTTGGGAAGGGAAAGTAGCAGAACTGGTTTGTCCCCTGGCTGGGAGAGTTTGGCTTTGAAGAACTCAGTTTGCAGGAACAGGCAGCAATGTGAACTCTCTCCACTTGAGGTTTCTCTTGGCCTGGATGTCCTTTTAATTCTCTGTTATTTACACCTCTATCATGTGATCAGGAAGTTGCCTTCATTCTACTGCAGGAGATCCTCCAATGGAGACCTGATTGCCACATGGTAGCCAAAGCCTTGGAGAATCTGTAGACCTGCACATTTTGTGTCTCTGGCTCTCTTGTTTTCTGTCTCTTTCTCATCCATGCTGACATCTGAAGATTTTCTTTCCTGTGGCTGTGGAACAGTGGAACAGGAGGAACATCACTGCAGAGGCCACCAAAGTGGCCTCCCCCTAGCACAGGTGTCTTTTCTGTAGCTCTGTGACCCCACTTTCCCAACAACAGCAGCCAGTGGATAGCAGGAGAGAGGGACTCACCACAGTGAGAGCTGCTCCTCTGTTTCTAATTAAAGCTGACTCACTTCAAATCTTCATAGGAAAAAAAATTAGGAGTTTTCTGTTTTCCCTCTTCCCCAGCAACAACCTTAAGCAGAATCCCCTTTGCCACTGCTAAAAGAAGGATGAAGAAATCGATGCGAGAGGTTGTGTTTCCCAATCATCTTACGAGTCAAAAGTCTCTGGAAAGGACGGGAGAGGATGGGTAGGAGCAGAAAGCTCAGGCAGCGGGGGTATTCCTGCCTCACAAAATGCAGTGGGAAGCCTTTGGCACACCAAAGCATCCCTCACTAAAACATTGCCAAACTGGTGTCTGGCAGGTCCCCTGATGACCCCAGACATCAGGCCATAGGCACATCTTCCACCTGCCACCCAGGTGGCACATGAATGTACCTTCCTTCTTGATATTAGGAAAAAAATGAGGAGCTTGGATAGAGATAGGCAATCCCTGACCTGTGTTTCAGGCTGAAGCAAGCACCTTCCACTTGAGTTTTATGTGGTTTAAAATGTTTTTTAGAAGTATCTGTTTATTACAGCTCAATAAAGTTTTATTTTGCAAATAACCCATGATTGATTTCCTCTGCTTCAAACAACAAACAGTCAACCTCCCCAGCTAGCACCTCCTCCTCGATTCATAAAAATGTGTTAACAATTCATTTAAAATCCATATCCAAGCCAAGCACAGTTTTATTCACAAAGTTACACAAATTAATACAAAGCAGCACACGGCCTGGGGCTGGCATCGAGTCAAAGTGTGCTCTGAAAGCCTCCCTCAGCTGCACAGCACGGCGACGTGCAGAGCGTTTCACGTTGCCCCCTCCCTGCGTCGCTCGGTGGAGCCACAGTTAAAATCTCAGGCTGTACGATGAGACTTTGTGCACCTTCAAAGTCTGGTCATCCTCTGAAAGGCTCATTTGAGAGTTGTCTTCTATGTGCAGTGGTGGTTGCTACATTTTTATTTTTTTTCTCCTTTCTGCTGTGTAAATGTCCAGAACAGAGCATTGTGAGCTCAGGAAGCAGAGGTTGTTTTGGTGGCCAGGGTTTGTCATCAACTTTGTGGCTCTATTGGTTGGGAAGGAGAGCTCCAAGGGAAGACCTCTGCTCTGATGGTCATCTAGAACAGATACGGGTGAAGCATCTTGAGCAATTCACATGTACATGCAGAAGAGTGAGAAACTACTCTTTTGCTCTGTGGTATCAAGAGCAGAAATGGCACATGTGGCCCAGCTGTCACCATTCAGCAAATGCACCACATCAGATCCTTCTGTTGGCTCCCCCCAGGCCTGACTCGCAGGCCTGGGCAGTGGGATGCACTCAGATGCTTGCTGTCCTTGAAAGATGTTTCCTCGGTGCAATTTTCCAACCTTGACCTGGGGTCCCTTGAGGTTGTCCCACCACCCTCTGCCCTGCCACAGCAGATACCAGAGCAGGAGCAGGTGCAAGCTGGTCATCTTGAGGCACTAATTGGCCTTAATTGACCTGACAAGCCTCACTTGGGGCCTCCACCTATCCCTCCTCTCCCCATGGCCCTAGAGCTCTATTTAAGGGCAGCCCTGGGGCTTTGTTCTTCGTGTGGGTTAAGTTGTAAGTCTGGCATGTCCCTTGTCTCCCAGATGGAGTGTGGGCATAGATGGCTGTAGGCAGGTGGTCTCCTGCCCTACCTCTGGGGTGCACCTGGAGCTTCTGCTGTAGGTGGCTTGTCTCTAAAAGTCATCTCCTGCTTGAACTTCAGAGTTTTAAGTAACTTGTCTCTTGTCCTGGCTGGACCTGGGACCTCTACTGTAGGTACTCTGTCTATATTCCTGCCTTCTGGATAGACCTCTTGTCTCCAGTCCTGCCTTGGGCTTTGTCTTTTGTTCTCAGTGGACTCTGAACCTGATTCATTACTTGCTTTGTCTGGGACAACTGTTGTGCTCAGACCCTACTGGGGAGGAAATTGCTTATGCTGGGGTCACCTGCAGGTCCCAGCTTGTCCCTCCTAGTGGGGCAGTCCTCCTTCTGATGCTCCCCAGGAGCTTCACCTCCTGGAGCTGTGGTCCCCCAGAGCAGTATGTCACCTCTGCTGGGCTTTCAGGTGCTCACTATAGTCCCTGGAGAAGGACAGGCAGCTCCAGAGGGCTGGTCAATCTAGGCACAGAAAGGTGTGTGTCCTGGCTTGGGTTCAGGTTAATTATCACAAACAGCTGCAGGTCCAAGCAGCTGGGAGGGGCCACAGATGGGATAAACAACTGAGCCAGCCAATGGGATGTTCCATACAATACTGAGTCATATCCCTATACAAGGGGAGGGATGGCCCAGGGTGGGCTGCCTGTTTTTCAGCTTCCTTCAGTATGTAGCCTCAGTGTGGCTGGAGCAGAGAAAGTTGGTGTCTCAGGCACAGGTAGTGCCTTCCTGGCTTCTGTTACTGGCTTTGTCTATCATTTCATTAGTACTGTTGTTTTCTTCTCTCTTTGTGTTGTTTATTAAACTGTCTTTACCTCAACCTCTAGGGTGTCACTTTTTTTTTCTTTTTTGATTCTCCTCCCTATCCTCTGGGGGGGTGAGTGTGGAGGGGAAGTGGTTGGTGAGCAGTTACATGGTGTTTGGCTGCCAGCAGATGTTAAACCAGGACAGTGGGCAAGAAATACAGGAGCTCTGCTTCTATTGGCAGTAGCTGGAGGTTAACCTCATGTTAATCAGAGCTCCTTAAACCATACTAATGAGTAAATCATCCTAAAGGCCAGAGGTAGTAACCCTGAGCTGCTATCCTTGTTGTCTCCTTCATGGTCCTTCCATAGCTGTGTGTCTAGTTCTGGTCAATGTCAGTGTCCCTGCTGCAGAGGAATCTGGGTCCTGAGCTGTGAAGCATCTGTGGGGGTCTGCTAATGAGGCTGGAAAACCAGCACAGCACTGTATCTGCTCATGCTGTCACCCATAGCAGAGCTGCAGGAGCTGGGGTGCTGCAGGCTGGGCAGAGGAACTGAGAAGCTTTTTGGTCTAGATGGTATTTGAGAGTACTTAGCTCTGAAAAGCCTTCAGACAAGGGCTACTATCTCAGTAGTGTGTGAAGAGAGCCTTTGCACAAGAGGAAAAAAACAAAACAAGACTCTGTGATACTGTCTTGTCTGGAGGAAACTGGGATTTTTGGGTTGTTGGACTGCTCAGGTTAAGCATGCAAAAATGATTCTGGAGGAGTCAAAATGTTTTCAGAATGAATTCTGTATTGGAGTTGTTGAGGTCTTGGTGAACAAAATATTGGGAAAGAGATATTTCCACTCAAGAATTTCATGGTATCTAAGAAAAACAAGATTATTCATTCTTTAATTTGTTTCATTGTTCTACTTTTCCAGGACTGCCAGCACTTATTTTGCCCAGTTGAAAATGGCAATGTGAAGGTCAGCTGGTCATGCTACTCTTGAGGCAGAAAAAACACAGATCATGGCTTGGCTTGCTCTGTTCTGTGCCCTTGCAATGTCACCAAACTTGTGCAGAGGGTTTTCTGAAAGCTTGTGCTTGGACACCACCAGCAACTGCCTTTCACTGGGGGCCTGTGGTACAGGCAGCTCAGATGCTTGCCACCAGCTTTCCTTTCCCAAGGGCTGGAATGATGTAATGTTAACATTACAACTGTGATGCTCTTTGGGGGGAAATGATACAGTTTTGTGTTCAGGGCTAGGTTCTCTGATGGCATCCATCCTGAAAGGAGGTTCAAGTGAGGTGGGGTCAGTCTCTTCTCGCAAGGAACAAGTGAAAGGACAAGAGGAACTGACCTCAAGTTGTGCCAGGGGAGGCTTAGGTTGGACAAGAGGAAAAATCCCTTCCCTGAAAGGGTTGTTAAGGCCTGTCCCAGACTGCCCAGGGCAGTGGTGAGATCCTTATCCCTGGAGGGGTTTCAATGCCATGGAGCTGTGGTGCAGAGGGACATGGTTTAGTGGTGCCTGGGCACTTCTGGGTGAACAGTTGGACTTGATGCTATTAAAGGTCTCTTCCAGCCAAAATGATTCCCTGATTCTATCCAGCATAGCTCCGCTGATCTGCAGTCTAGACTGATTTATAGCAATGAATTGATCTACTGAGTAACTATGTGTGTTTGTTTAAATACCTCTTCAGCTCCCTTCCCCCTCTTTCTTCCTTTCCAGCAAGAGACAAGCCAAGAAAGTCACTGCTGAAAGGCTACTTTGTACAGGAAGCCTGGGGTTTCTCCCCCTTACTGCCTTGTCAGCACAGCACCTGCTCTTGCACCCAAGTGAAGCCCTGGAGTTGTCTCATTCATCAGCAAGGGGAGAGAGGGCTGGGGCACATTGATTGTCCTTGATGAAGGAACCTGGAAGTGGCAGGAAGGAAAGTGTGAGGCCAGGTGGGACTTCAAAAAGCACCACCTGTGTCCTTCTGAGCAGGCAGTGCTCAGGTCCACAGAGAAGCTCAAGTGTTGCTTGATCTTATCAATAAATTGTCAGCCTGAGTCTCTCTGCATGGCTGAGGGTCACTGGCTGCAGTGTCAGAGGCATCTTCCCTGGGGAGGCTGTGGAGCAGCTGATGAGGAGGGTCCTGTACACAGCATGGCCACCTGAGCCAAGAACATTGTCTGTCCTGCCTGGAGAGAGAGAGGTGTGGATGTTTGTGGCTCTCTGATCTCCAGCCTCTTCCACAGGGATCATGTGAGATTTGTGATTGACAGCATCAAATATCCAGCATGCTTGCTCCTGTTTTGTTGGGGGTTTTTTGTATTCCTGCCTGCTGGCCTCTTATCTAAAGTGCTTTCTCCTGCCTCCAGCAGCTGAGTTTCATCACACTGGGGAGGTCCTGAAGCCTGTAACCTCTTGGTAAAATCCACAGCTCCCAGAGCACATCAAGTCGGCCACAAAATGCTGCAGTCACTTTTTGGCTCTAAGCTCAAAGTCCTCTCCCTCAGCCCTCAAGGGAGTAGCCAGGGTGGTTGAATCCTGTTGAGATGCTGTTCTGTGGTGCAATTTCCCTAGGTCTACTAAGATGGGAAGGAATGATCCCTTCTGAGGTGCTTGGTCTTGTCTGTGGTGAAATACAGTTGGAGTTTGGCCCTAACTCTGAATCAGCTGCAAACCCAAGGGAAATCCTTGGCACCGGCTTCAAAAGCTCCTGTGCTTCTGGGCAGGCAGGACCTGAGCAGGGCTTGGCTTTGCAGGCTTGCTGGAGAGCAGACCTGCTCTGGAAAGTCCCTGCGGGAGCACTGAGATGGTTTCAAGCAAGATAAATCTACTGCATGTAGGAGAGATGTGGGGATGAGGAAGGAGGCATTTCATCAGCTTTGGCTGAGTTAAAAAAAAAGGCTTAGTCTGGCTGTTCATAGTTTTGTTTTTTTTTTTTTTTTTCTTCTGTGTTGCAGATTCTCCCCCAGCTTCCCTGTGAGCCCTGCATGGGCATTTTTAAGCTCCTGATTTTCAGCCTCACTTTCCCTTGGTATCTTCATAGCAGTCTGTGGCTCTGTGAGGGCCTGATGCTCATCAGCTGAAAACTTTGCTGTGCAGGATGGCACAGTAAAGGCCAGAGCTCTGCTCTGCCTGAGCTGTGCCACTCTAGTTGCTGATATGCACTTGTGACCTTCAGTACTAGCAGTGTGGGTACCTCAGGGAGCTGAAGTTGAGAGTGTTCTGTTGAGAACTGCTCGTTTTCCACATTTATCACAGAATCTGCTTGCAATGTCAGTACTCAATACCTGGGAGTTGTGTTTGCTGAGGTCAGACAAGAGTGTATTTCAGACCTTTTCATTCTTTTACAGCAAAGAGGCTGGTGGTGATGGAGCAGAGTCCCAGTTCCCTATTTGCCAAAGCTGGTGCAAGTCCAGAACTGCGCTCCAAGGCAAGAATTGATGTGCTGTGTGTCTTAGCAAACTGTGGCTCTCCAAGGCAGGTATCTGAGAACCCTTTACAGCCCATGGAGCGATGCGGTGGGGATCTCTCCCCCTGTAGATCTACCGTCTGTTGACGGCAGGAGATGGCCACACAGTCAGCATAGATGAGACACTTTGCTGCAGATGGTTAAGCTTAAACAAAATGCATCTATATTACACTCTCTTGAATTAAATTCCCAATTGTTTTGGGAACCTATTGCATAGAGGAAAAAGTAGATCACGTTTCACCAGAGAATGCCTGAGCTGAAAAAGTGGAGCTGTTTTTATCAAAGACACAGTTGATTTTTCTTCCAATGTGTTTTTTTTTTTTGGCAGGAGAGGGAGAGATAAATCCTTGCAGATTACAGTCCTCAGTAGAGAAAGGAATTGTGGGTGAAGGCAGAATGGAAGAAGATGGCCACTCCTATGGCTGGTAGCAGTAGGAGGGGGTATCAAGAGCAGTTGCTGCTGCTCCCAGGCTAAGAGGCACAGCTGAACCCTGGGAGAATGGTTGGGAGTACAGAGGTAGTCGGTGATCTCTGAGGTAAATGCTTTACAGTGGCTGGGTTCCAAATGAACTGGCACCCAAGTGAATTTGGTTTTTTTTTCTGAGGGGTCTGATGTTGACATAGGACTGGGAGAAGAGAAGCAGGAAAAAAGGTAGTGCTAGAGCTGAAAATTCAGAGAACAGTGAAGCTGAAGATTAATGTCACCCCAGGAGGACCAACAAAAAGCAGTTCAGCTGAGAGGATGGCAGGGGCCTGGCTGGTGTGAAGAATGAATCCTTGACTCACTAGAAAAAAAAATGAAGGGTGGCTGTTTTCCTTCTGATCCCATCCTGAACTGGGAAAAAGCCAGTATCCTAGAATTTCTGCATGTTCAATTCCAAAAGGAAAAAAATCTTATAGTCAAGAAATTCCATTTAGGTAGAAAAATTGATTTGTTTTGAGTTGAATGTAGAAAATGAATGTCAAGGAAAAGTCATTTCAAAGCAAGAAAGTCCATCCTTCTCGTTGGGGAAAATGTCAAAAGGGCACACTGACATTTATATTTTTTCTCTCTCCACTTTGTTCCTGAATAAAAATTTGCCAAAGCCAACAGGCTGTTGTTTTCTGATGGAAATCTGTTTTGACAAAAATTTTCCAACCAGCTTCACAAGCTACGCACAAACATTTCCGCTCTCGATTCCAGTCTGGATTTGGCAGGGACTGGGGGTAAGGATGGAGAAGGGGCTATTCTTTTCAGTACCTGTCAGTGATGTATCACCCTGTCAAAGGACCCAACACTGCTGAAAGCATCCTGCTTCCAGCGAGAGCTCAGAGCAAGGTTCAGTCTCTTGGGCTGGCTGACCTGGGCAGGAATTAAAGCACTGTGAAATGCTCACATGAGTTGGATGGGGTCCAGATAGCTGCTGGTCCAGAGTTAGGTACCAGTTAGCCTTCAAATGGGATGGGATTCCAGTGTTATTTCTGCATCTATTTACTCCTGCCTCTAGCAATGAAGGATCTCTTGGTGTGCATATAACAGCTTTGGTTGGAAGAGATCTCTAAGATCATCAGTTCCAACTGTTAACCCAGCACTGACAGGGCACCACTGAACCATGTCCCTCAGTACTAGATCTACGTGTGTTAAAATTCTCCAGGGGTGGGGACTCTGATGCTGCCCTGGGCAGTCTGGTCCATGCCTTGACAACCTTTTCTGGGATGAAGTATTTCCTAGTATCAAACCTCAACTTCCCCTGGTGCAACTTGAGACTGTTTCCTCTTGTCCTGTCACTTCTTCCTTGTGATAAGACTGACCCCCCCCAGCTCCAGCCTCCTTTCAGGGAGTTAGTGAGAAAAAGGTCTCCCCTGAGCTTTCTTTTCCCCAGGCTGAACAACCCCATTTCTTTCAGCTGTTCATCAGAGGACTTGTGGACCCTTAATCAGCTTCATACTCAGCACTGGTTTGGAAGTGCATCTTAGTCTTTGTTCAAGCTGTAGCCCATAAGCATCTTCTATCTGGCAACATGGACTTGTCATATCATTAGGAGGAAAGCTGGGCTGAAATGCAGTCACAGCTCACCTGAATGGGCCAACACAGGTAATGCAGGACACTTCTGCCTTTCAGGAGGTGCTTCTGCCAAGTTTACAGGTCTATCTCACACTTTTTTGGTCTCTTTGTTTTCCTTGATGCGGTTCCTGGATTACTGTAGAGATACCAAATGATGACAGGAAGGAAGAAATCTTCCTGGCTCCAGCTGAGGGTGAGGTAAATGCCTGCTTCAGCTGTTGATTCTTTTTCTACTGTCCTTGACAGAAGGCTGGCAACTCTGGAGATGGCTAAGGAGGTGGAAAGACTCTTCTTCCTCCATCTTCTCATAATGGTTAGACTAAACATCAGCTTAGACTAGACATCACTATTAGATTACCAGTGTTAAGTGGGATTAATTCAGCTCCAAATATCTTGCAGGAACGTGTTAGAATGAATACAGAAGGGTGGAACATGTAGTTTGCTCTCTTCTGGTGGATGAGATTAAGGTTTGGGCTGATAGAAGAGTTTTGGAAGGAAGGGAACAGATCTGCACAAGTCTGCACTTCTGGGTGACATCATCAGCTTGTCTAAGGAGGGAATGTCCTTGATGTAACTGCAGGTTACAGATCACAGCCAGCTCCTACCTGCTGACAAGGTGCTGCTGAGATGTGACAACTGCAGATGGCTATCAGCTCCTGGAGATTGCTTGTCTGCACTGTCCTCTCCCTTCCCTTCACTGAATGGCACCAAGGGAAAGTGACTGCTGGAACACACCACCTGACCAGACAACAAAAATACCAGCAAAAATAGAGGGAGACTTTCAGAATTATTTTCTGTTTCTTTTATGAGCAGCTCAGCTGTCCAGTTGTTTTGATTCTACACCAGTTCTGCACTGGCTGAGCTGTTCCTTGGTGTTCCATTTGGCCAAAATCTCCAGTGACTGAGTTTAACTCTTCCTGAAGAACACAACTGTTCCCCCCCCCCAATCTACTCACTCTGCTTTAAATACACATTGAGCTCCTCTGGGTCGCTAGCTGAGCTTGGGGAGATGGTGTAACCTTGTTCAGTGATGGCTGTCCTAGCCTGGCTGTCTGTGACACCTATTTACTCTCAAATCTACAGTTCCAGTCACTTCTGCTCTCCTCTCCCTTGTGCACCAGCAGAGTTGGAGGTGAAAGCTGATGATCTTGGTGTCGTGGCTGCAGAAGCACCTGACGTATTTAGCCTGTTCCTATGTAGAACTTCCCAAACCATTAGGGGTTTGTGCATCTCAATATTTTGTAGGTATCCACAAGGTCTCATTACCTGCTTATCTTTGGATATTTACAGAACAAAAAAGTATATTCTTGCTGCAATTCATCTGTACAGCATCTAAATGCAGTGCACCTGAAGGAGGAGGTTTGCAAAGTTTCTCTCATTACCTTGGGGGAGGGTGGGGAAGGGAACCATCCTCCTGGGGATGGAGACAAGGGCCCAAACCATGTGGCAGCCTCTTTCAAGCGCTGCCTCCTGTGAGGAGGATGGTCCAACTTCTACTTCAGCACCAAAGGCGAGGGGGGGGAAACACACAACAAACAAACCCCCCCAAAAAACCCGAGCAAAATCTGAGCACAAGTGCTTGGATGTTACAGGCAGAAAAAAAAAGCCCCAGCAGCAATAAAATTAATTTCCTTCTCTAATATATACAAGACTTTCTCCAAGAGAATTATGACCCAAGCTGATCAAAGTCTGTAAGTGGTACTTATGCTATCAGTTTCACCCCCTTAATGCCCTCCTGTCAAAACAAAATCCCCTCGAAAGGCTTTGAGGAAAATCACATGAGCATAATGGCTTTCAAAAAAATGGCCCTAAGTACTTGGTAACATATACAGAGAAGACTATTAGATCGGCTGGTGTAATTGTACTTATATTTGAATGTAAACATTCTTATATGAGCAAGTTACTGCTTACCCACTGAGCAGAGCACAGGCGGATCGGGCTGAAAATGCTTCGGTTATCAAGAGAAAGGAGGGGAGGGGTTGGCAGTGGTGGGAACTTTGCCCTGAGACAGGATGGTGACTTTAGGCAGAATTAGATAAAAGGAGAAGGGAAGGGGTGGGGGAAGGATGGGGCTTATTAAAGACCCATTTTCAGATATACAGAGAGAGGATGAAATTCAGGCAGGGTACAACTGTACTGCTGTGTGGCTCTCAGGTGGGAGTCAGAGACCTCAAACTATCTGATCCTTTATCTGTTGTAATGTGTTTGTTTGAACATGTTCTTGGTGGATTTAGTGCTGCTCTGACAGCTCTGGGAACTGGAGTCCTCAGTGTATTCCCAGAATAGATGCACCAGGCAGTGCCGTGTCTGGAGTAAGGGGTGATGGTGAGGCTCTGTCTGCCCAGACTGGGCCATGACCATTCAAGCCTGGTGAGTACAATACAGGTGATATCTCAGATGCCCAGTTTTCGGTACCGTTAGCACTGGGAGGCTATGCAGACACTGCTCTGGTTAAGAGCCCCTTTCCATCTTTGAGGGTTTGCTGATGCACCTGCAATGCAGCCCATATTTTGGTCCTCAGCATCTTCATGGGGTACACTGTTGCCTTCTGGAACCATGAGAGTCACGGTGCTCACTCCTCATGCAGCTCTTGTTGCTGCAGCCTTCAGCAGGCACCTCCCGATTTGGTGCTGAGAGCTCCTGATATAAGCTCTGCCCTTTTCCCATCACTGTTTAGGAACACATCAGCTCATTAGGTCTCCTTTGTTTCAAACAGCAATGCCTCAGGAGTGTCCAATGGCTGGGAAAGGATGAGCAGCATCAGTGGGTTCAGAGTTTGGATTATCTTAAATGTGGGCTGTGTTTGGAGAGATACTGCTGTTCTGGCAGTGAAGCTGACCATCACTGGTGGTTTGGATGCTTCTGAGTGGAAAAGCTGCTTCTGATGCCATTTCTGTTTCCTCCTGTGCAAACCTAAAGCAGGCACGGTGTCCAGCGCAGAGTCCAGCACGCATCTCTTCAGTCCTTGCTGTCCTTTCCTCCTCCCTCTTTCTTTGCTCCTATCTCTCAGGCTGAGACCAAAAGGTCCTTCCTTGGAGTCTCCTTTCTCTTTCCCATGAGTTTCCACTATTTCTTCATGCCCTGCAGATCATACAGCCTCTTTGCCACATGATTTTTCTTCCTGGGAACACCAGCTCAGTCTACCAAAAAAAGTGGGATCAGGCCAGCTGGGCAAAGAGCTATTTTTTTGACAAAAGCCTGAAATATTTCAAAGGCTTTCTAACAACAACAACAAAAAAGGCAACTCAACCAAATAATATCAATAAACCTATCTGATTTTTTTTTTTTTTTTTATGATGAGTTGAAAACAAATTTTCCCTGACCATGCTTCTCTTGTGCTTGGGCAGATACAAAGTCGTCTGGACTCAATGAAAAGATATTTGGAGATCAGGCTTGTCCAGATTCCTAACATCTCATAGAGGTATTTCCCTATCTGTCCCTCTTTCCTGGCCTTACTGTCTTGCTCTCCCTTTGGAGGAAATTCCTTTCCTGGTGATAACCATGTCTCTAGCTCATATTTCCTCTTTCTTGTTGACAGTTTTAAACCAATAGATTTATGAACTTTGAAGTAATAGAAATATTTAAGACATACCTACTCTTTTTCTTATCTAGAACAGGCTAGGATTATTCTTTTTCCTAGACACTGCACTTGTAAAGGGAGACATTTGCCTTTCAAGCCATCTTCTGGAAAGCCAAGCCTAATTTGCTTAATGAGGACTTTGGTAACGTCTGATTATTCATATATAGCACCAACTATTATCACCAGTTTCATCCCAGTGGGTCCCACAGCTGGTTTGCCAGCTTTTACCTCAACTGGGACCAAAAAGGTGAACCTGCATTTGAGGTGGCCAAGGCAAACAGCTGATGCTCTGCATCTTTGATGGATGTGTGAGACTGGGGGGGATCAACAGCAATTTGCAATCATTTTCCATCAGGGCTGGCTGGGACATCAGGCTAAGATAGCAGGTCCAGACCTTGCTCCCCTCTGCCACTCCCTGGCCCAGATGCCTTGGTCTCATCTGAGCAGGCTGCACTACTTCTCAAACTTCAGCTCCTTTTCTGAGTTTCATCCTTCAGAATATGAATAACCTGGCTCACAAAGTGATGTAGGCCACATGGCAGGGTCAGAAGCAGCCACAGCAGTGTCAGGGGTCGTGGAGCTCCTCTCATGTTTTGACTAAGGCAGGAAGGGGTGTTGCAGCCTGTAGCCCAGCCCCAGCGTGTCTGTCCTGGGGGGACAGCTCTTACCCCACCAGCTCTTGGTGGTCTGGGCTGAGCATGCTGGAGCATCACTCTCCTTTTCAGACCAAAAGCCTGCTGAGTGTAAAATCCTCCTTCAAGGACTTCACAGATAGAGACAGACTTTCTTCACCTTTTTGCTTGCTCTCTTTGCTGGATCCCTAATTAATGAAAAAGAGTGGAGGGAGGAGATTGTTCCTGTAGAAAGTGGTTCTGTTTGTGGTCATGGTAGTATTTAGTAGGTGGTTGGACTTGATGACCTTGAAGGTTGTTTCCATCCTTAGTTATTCTATTCATTATTCTGTGATTCTCTGTCATGTAGGAGATGGCTTGGACAGGATAGGGCTACATCTGAGGCATGTTAACCCGTGTGCTGATTTAATGCAACAAGTCCCACAAGAGACTGGTGTTCGAGGTAATTACAGAGGTAGCAGCAACTTCCCACATTAACCTGAGTGCTGTGGATTAGAGTGTGGGAATTACTTGGCACTAGTGACTGACAGCTCCCAGGACTCCCAAGAGGCAGAGCAGGAATGCTGCAGGTAAGACAATGTTGCTGTTAATTAAGACTTTGCACAACTGTAACCTCCAATGAGCAGAATTTGGTAAACTCCTGTGGCAGAAATATCTCTAGGTACAGCTGGATTTATGGGAGGTTGTACTTTAGTTCCAACAGTTCAGGACCCCAAAAATGATGCTGAAAAGATGGCTGTGGATAAAGCAATAACATGGCTACAGTGTGCTGGTGTCAGGTGTGAGGTGTTTCTTCTCATGCTGCACACCAAGTGGATGCTGGCAGCTTCTCCATCATGAGCCTAAGACCATATATTCTGCTCCTTGACAGCAGTATGGAAGGCAGGATTTTTCTGGTGAGGTGGGGAAGTGTGTGAAGGCTTTGGAGTACCCTTGGGTCCCGCTGGTGGGTGCCATGTGGTCATGAGAGGGGAGAGGCAGACTGGCCCCAAAACAGTTCTTTGCCCATGTGAAAAAGTGTTGAAAGAGTTCTCCTGAAGAACCTGGGACAGCTTTGAGTGCCAGAAGGTGGCTGCTGGTTGTCCTTTGAGGATTCACTCTTGGTGCAAGAGGTCTTTAATGCACCCCATCCTCAGCCTGCTTGCATTCCTATCTGAAGATGGCTCAGTACTGGAAACAGAGAATTGTCTGAGTCTGTGCCTAGATGGACGCAGATCTGCATAAACAGTATTTACCACCACACCGAGCAGCAGATTTTGTGGCTTTTTTTTGTTGTTGTTCAAGCATCTCTCCCCATTTCACACGGCTGGCATCCCTGAGATGCGGTGCTCGAGCAAGAGGAGGTGCAGGGGAATCACACGCTGGCGTTTCCCCAGCGTTATCAGCTGTGGGCTTAAAAAAAATAAATCATTTTCCAAGGCTATAAATCCAGACCCTTTCACCAGCTCTTACAGTAACTCACATGTGCCGAACAACAGTGGGCTGTTTATCCAAACCAGCAAAAGCCTCTGTAGTGGAGTTAATGGTTTTGCAGCAAAGCTGGACACCCACTGGCTGTGGGAGCTGAGCTGCTGCCCCAGAGCACAGGAGAGCAAAGCAGAAGCTTCAGGGTAAGACAAACTACATTTCCTCTTCCAAAAACCAGGCTGGGATGTTTTTGAAGGGTTTTATTTGTTGGTGTTGGTTTGTTTGTTTTGGTTTTTTGTGGTGGTGGTGGTGTTTAGGTTTTTTAATTTTTAAGACCCCAATATTTTTTTCTTGCTTTACTCCATGCTGTTTCTCAGCTACGATTTATCCAGATCAGCTTTCAGAGCTCTAAGGGTTAATCTAATGTGCTGGGATGTTCCTCTCTCCTCTTGATCCCCAGGTCTTGGCTCTGTTAAACATCTTCTACTCTCTTTTTACATTCAGATCCTCTTTTACAAGGCTGGGCTTGGGAATTTCAGCCCAGCCAAGAGCCATCTTCTCATCCATTAAGGCTTCATGGCAGCAGGTAACAATATCACTTCAAAAGGACAAAGTTGCACCATTCCCCCCCATTCCCCCCCCCCCAATCAAACTCTCTGACAACAGCATCTGAGTACAACATAGGAAGAAGCAGCTGCCCTGTTTCTTTGCAAGGCCTCTCTGCATCTGCACCCAAATGAGCCTGTGGGGGGGGGGGGTTTGCAAAGCTCAGGCCTGTGGCCACCAATGTCTCTTGGGGGACCTCAAGGCTGTTTGCTCAGAGACCTTTGCAGTTGAGTTTTAGCCAGCTCACCCCACAAGAGGAGCTGAAGATACTCCCTTTTATCAGCCTGCTGCTGACCTCTTACCCTGCATCAGGCCAGCGAAGGCTGGATCATGTCTTGGCTAATCACTGGGGCTGTAGAGCCCTAAAGGTCTGCATCTGCTGTGGGATGTGGTGAGCTCACTTTCTCAACCTGTCTTGCTCCCCCCCTCCTTTTTTTTTTTCCCCCTCTGCTGACTCAGTCTCACGTTTCTCACATCTTTATTTCCATGCCTTGCCACGCCGGCTGCCACCTCTCACACATCTTGTGCATCTTCCCTGTCTCCCCCGCCTCGCAGGGTGCAGGTTGGTCTTGCACCGCTGGCCTTGCTCGTGTGTGGTCCTCCCTCCACCTGGGAGGAAAAAGGCTGAGCAGTGTAATTTTGTCTTTTCTGCCTGGGCACTATTTGGTGATAACAATAACAGTCAGAGGAAGGTCTCTTGCGAGGGGAGATCAAACAGGAGGTGGAATGTTGGGTTGGATGGTGCTGGGAGGGCAGCCCAGGAGGTGCCAGCATGGGAAAGGAAGGAGACATTTTCTTTCTGTCCTCCTCTTCCCTCTTTTTCCCTCCTCTTCCCTCTTTTTCCTCCTCTTCCCTCTTTTCTTTAACATCTCTTCTTTCTGCAAGAAATAAGCAGAGAAATAAATAACCCCGATGCCCTTTCAGGTTTTTAAAAGCAGTTAAAAAAGAAAATTCTGAGAACCCGAAGGCATGCACTCAGAAGCTCCCAGACTCTTCCTAGAATTTCTTTTAAGTATTTATTTCTCTCAGCAATATCAATTTCAAATACTTATCTTCCTAAAAATCCTTTCCCCAAAGCCAGGTAACTACAGAGCTACCTCACCTGAGCTGCTCACACCTCCCACTTTTTCTGCTCTGCTTTCCAGTTGTGAAGCTTCCCCATTTCTAGGGAAATCTTCTCTCAGGTGATGACTGGAGGAGCTGCAGACCTCCCGTGCCTCCCCACAGATCTTCAGCAAGCCCAGATAGGGTGAGAATATCTCCTCTGACTTGCTAGGAAGGAGTCCCAGTGTGACTGGGCTCACTGCGTGGTGTGTTAGTGCACGTGGCTGTGTCAGTATTGCAGCTCAGACGTGGGCTCTGCCACTGCTCTTACTGATGTTAAGGGGCTGAGATTTATGGCTTGTCCTTTGGCTCTTAAATCAACACTGAACCAGTCCCAAATGTCCAAAGCCTTTCTCCAACCTTGCTCTGAATGATGAATGCCAAGAGATGGAGAGGCATCTGTGGTTTTGGTACCATCCCAGCTCCCTGCTGTGTCCCAGCCACTGTGGGCACCTTGTGCTGTTCCTGTCAAGGGCTGCGGGTTCTGTCCTGTGGGTCCTCAGCCCTGCTGAAGCCCCCCCATCCTAAAGGACACCCACTGCTGCAGAAATAGCTCCTGTGCCTTTGAAGGCAGGGAGCTCCTCTGGCAGGATGGCTTTCAATAGGTAGTAAATCCTTTGAGTTTTTTAAAGGGTGAAATAGATTCAGACCTGTGCAAGTCCTTGGGGCACTCTTCCAGTCTCCCCTCAGGCTTTCCTAATTTTTCTGTGCTTTTAAGGGGAATTATCTAAAGGAGACCATGCTCATTCTAATTTATAGGATCAGTTTTTAACATGCATCTTAACTGATAATTTGATCAATTGATTCAATTTATGGTTGGTTAAAAACATCTCTTTCAGGACTCTCTCCAAACCTGTGAGTTCCAGGAGCACAGTCCCTTCTGCTCCTGCACTGCTCCACGATTGATGGCTCTGCACTGAACACCCCAAACCACAGGACCACCCTCCAGCCCTGAGGCCAGGCAGGACAGGGCTTGGGGGCTCACACGGGCTCCCATCAGTGCCCAGGCAAGCATGATGTGCCAGCATCTTTTGGCAGGAGCAAAGGTGAGCTGTTTTCCCTGCACCAAATCCTTCCCTCAGCACCTGTCAGATCTTTTTCACCTCACTGACTTCCAAACACATTGAATGGGAATTCTGTGTTAACATTCTTCCCCTGGCACATATTTTCAGGTGGGGAAACTGAGGCACTTGTGAGCTAAGGGAGCCTCCTTAATTGCACCCAGGGCAGCTGACCTCAGTGGGAAATGCAGAAATGCAGATAAAGGCAGAATTTAGTTGTTAAAATAACTTAAAGGCTGTAATAAGCTTCTACAACCTCTGGGTTTTTTCCTATCATCTGGCTTTTAGGATGCTGAAGAAGACACAGGTGTCCTCTACAAGCACCAATATGCATGAAATAACATATTTCCAGCGAGCTCCTTCTGGTGTCAGCCTCTCCTCCAGCTACTGACCACAAGGAAGCCAACTTTTGGCAATTAACCCCTCCAAAAGTTGAGCGCCAAGATAAAATAGGTGAAATCAGGACTTGGATCCTATCACTGACCCACCTTTTGCACACCTTGCTGACCATGGAGCTGCTGCCATCTTCCTTCTCCAGGCTGTCCACACCACAGCTTGGATGGAGCACCGCTGTCCTCCTGTCCGTCTGCCCCTGTCTGTCTGCAGGCTGACAGAGATGGATGGCAGTGCTGCTGGGAACGTGCTGTCAGCCTCAGGCCTTCCTCCCGGAGAAAGCTGCAGGCCTTGAGGGAGCCCTGTGATGAAGATGTAAGAGCGGTGTTTGACACGTCAGCTCCTTTGTTGGGGCAACTGTGGCTCACGTCAGCCGCCTGCCAGCCAGCAGCATGAGGGTCCCCTGCCTAAAAGGGTCACTGTACGTCATGGCCCCTTTTCTGGCTGCAAGAAACTGCTGGGGCATCACGTCTGATAGGGAATCTGCTCAGAGAAAGCAGTTTTTTGGGGAAGACGTGGAGTAAAAAGGTCATGAAAACAAGCAGGAAGCATCACAGGGGGAAAGATGGGGGGAGAAATGCTTGGTCCCCCTGCAAAAAGGGAAAAGGATGAGCAATGAGCAGCCAAACCCCTCCTGGGCAGAGCCCTGCAGGCCTGTGCGTGGTGCTGCACCCGAAGGAGTTAATTCCCCCACCAGTGCACTAAGTGGTCAGCAGCCCAATAAATTATGCCCTCGAAAGACAAACCACAATCATCATTAGTCACGGCTCATTGGCCTGTTAAGGCTCCTCAGTGAAGTTTATCTCTTCCCTCCTGTCCACCGGCAGCCATATTTCATGCTCCGAAAACAGATGACCCCCGGGGTCAGCGAAATGAAAGCCCCATTCAACAGGTCTGCGAAGGACTCGCCACAGAAAAAACCGGCTGAGGTCAAAATAACATTGAGATACGGCCAGACCTTCAGCCGCTGCCCTCCCGGAGCAGACACACACCACACGCTCAAGTGACCAAGACATGTTAATCCGTTTCAGGATCAGGCAGGGTCAGGCTGGGGCTGGGAGGAACAGTGGCATAATTAGGTGAGGGTGACCTCCATAAAACAGTAATGGGCTTCCAGAGGCACGCCGGCGCAGCGCGGCCTGTCGTGCTTTGCACCCACTTCCCCGCCCTTCACTGGCCGAGCGGGATGGAGGGGGGTCCCAAACTGTGTCCTCATCCCTACAGGCAGCCGGCCTCGTGGGTGGTGAGAGGGACAAGCACGTGGGGTCCATGTGCCCAGAGTGGCGAGTGGCACAGTCCAGCGTTTCACCACTCAGGGTGGTTTTAGTGTGAGGCATTTGAAAGGAAAGGAGGAGTTTTGGGGGTTTTTTTGTTTGTTTCTACTGAAAGCAAAGGGAAATATTTGGAGCGTGCAGTTTTAAGCTGAAATAGGTGGTGTTAAGAGCCCCTGGCTGCGGATAGTGCTGGTGGGCAGCAGGAAAAGAGAGGAGAAAGGGTGTGCTGAGAAATGAGGGGGGGGTGGTGATGGTGTGAAGAATATTTTCCTAGCAATTATTTTCCTAATAACCTGTAAGGTAGGGGAATCTCCCTGGGGAGAGCTGGACAGCCTGGTGTGAGCTGAACCACTGCACCCTGGAGGGATAAGGGAAAGGAGCTCCAGGCTGGCTACAGCTTCAGCTTCCTACACGGGATGACCAAAGTCTACACTGAAGGGGACAAGGCAGCATGGCTCAGGGTAGGTTCCTGTTTCTCCAGCAGTGTGAAGTCATATGGTCAACTGAAAACTCTGAAGGGGCTTTTAAACTGAAATTTAATGCCATGAAATTAAAATCCCAATGAGTGCTATCCTGTGAGATTAGACTCTTTGCCAGTGCAGCAAGGCAACAGTTGTATTCTAGACAAGAGTTTCTGTGTGGTGGAAAGAGGGAATAAGGCAGATGGTGAGGAAAATACCTTGATTTTGTGTATATGCTTTTTGAGCTTGACTGACATTCAGCTCTTGGCTACAAAAGAACTAGTCAATATTATGACTGTTTATTAAACATGAAGCTGTAAGCGTTTCAGAAATACTCCTCATTTTGATGAATTAATTCAGACTTTGAGGATTTGACCAGGAAACAACAAATTTCAGAGGTCAAGTCAAACTCCTGTTCTACCAGCACTTTAGTGGGTAACGCAGCAGCATTGTTAGGAAGCTGGAGTCACGCTAACATCTCAGGGCAGGGGAGCTTGTAGAGGACACAACAAATGTTTATTTATTCATTTACAGGGGCTGAAGATTTTTCTGTAGGAGCAGGAGATGCCAGTACGTGTGCCTGCTGCCTCTTTATCCTCCTTCAGGTACAGCCTGTGCTTCTCCAGGTGAGAACAGATATTTAGGCTCTGGAAGACACTTTGTACCCAGTAATATAATTTTTCTGGTGCTGGAGGTCAAGTCTGGGGCTGAACCCTCTCTGACATCTGTGTCCCTATAAGCAAAGCATTTTAAAACCAGTTTAAAAAGTGATCTGTGTCTTGGAGCACCATAAATCAGGAGGTGCTGGCTCAGGGCTTTTCCAGCAAGGGAGGCAGAAGAGGAGTGAGTAATGGGGGTAATTCAAGCTAACGCTCTGCTGAGATAATTTCTTTTCAAAACAGCTTGCGGGGATCACATTTTAAACCGTCTGTTTGTCTGCCTATTTATTGCAGTATGCGTCATGGGATGTTTTAATGCAAAGCAATAGAGATGATGTGATTTGGGACATTCAATCTCCCAGCTCCTTCCTTCCCTCCCTGCTTACAGCTGCGCCTGGGCACAGATAAGGGCCGGAGCACGCTGCAGGCAGGTGCAGTGCATCGCAGCCCTGGATCCCTGCCACTGCTGTGGGAGAGCTCACACGGGGCTGAAGGGATCTTATAAAGGGAGGGGTAATGAGCAGGGCTGTGTTTTCTCCCTTTCCTCATTGCTGGTGCTCAGCCTGGGCTTGCTGCTGGCGGTGGGGCAGCTCCTGGCCCTCTGAGCATCGCTTGCAGTCAGTGATTTGCGAAGGAGCCCTGCAGGATTTGGGTAACCCAGCGCAGGAGCCTGGACTGCCTGCTTGCAGGGTTTGAGCTCTGTGACCAGCCCTGCTGGCAGGGATGGAGGGGAAGAAGAAATGTCCCTCTTCTCTGCAAGGCTGATGCTGGGTCTGCCTCCCCCAGCTCCCAGGGATGCAGGCTGGGGTCGCTGCCTCTGTGCAGGGAGGAGGTGTCTGGCTGGGATGCTCTGCCTGTGGGATTCAGGCAGCGCAAGGATGTGAAGGAGGTGTTAGGGAGCTGAGCAAAGAATGCTTGCAATGGAGATGTGAAACAAAGTCTCTAACTCTCCCCCCACTATCTATCTAGGGTCCCTCAGCCCTTAACTCTTCTGCTGTGTAATGCAGATGACTAAATTGAGCAGTGTCATCCCCCTTCCCTTGTGTTATCTGCCAGGAAAACTTCACACACGCAAAAGAAATCTCTTCTGGATAAAACTGGGGGGTTTCCATAGGATTCCTTTTTACTTATTCTTTTTTTTTTTTTTTTTTTTCTCCAGTTGGAAAGATGAAAGTCTTTGCTGCAGCAACTCATTTTGGCAGAGTTTTCTGCAGAGCCCGCATCCCACCTGAAGCTGCAGCCTCTATTCCCAGCTGCTGAGCCCATGTAAGAGCCTTCTTCTCCTATTTCATCTGGTGGGGTGGCACTGAGCTCTTAGCCAAGGAGCTGGGGTCTTGCAATACAAATTCCATTAGCAACACAGAGCTGCTGGAGTGGGGCTGACCCTCCCAACCTGCAGGAGGTCACAGCAGTTGTCTCTGGCAGCCCAGAGAATTGAGCCACAATATCCTGCACCCTAACTGAGCGTGCCAGCCACCAGCCCGCGCTTCCTCCCCGCTGGCCACCAGCTATTTCTGATGACAACGTCCAGTCAGGACAAGGTGTGAACTGACATAGTATTGATTTGTTCCTAGGCAAGGGAGATGAAAATGGATAGCAAAGGAAGAGCATGAAAGAGGTGGAGCTGGCAGCAGGTAAGGCTTTGTTATTCATGTCCATTTATTTACAAGTTGGTCAAAAGCAGACAAAGAGGTGAGACTGTGAAGCCGGGACAGTATGGAATGCATATGGCTTTTTATTCCCTAGTATATAAGAAGCCATTAGTTAAGTTGAAATAATTAGTTTCTTATGGTGGTGTCTGCTGCACACAAGCCACGCTGAGTGCTGCTGGGCTCTTCTCTCCAGCTGTCTGCACAGAACACAGCAGAACCTGTTCCCCAGTATCAGACATGCTCCCTCTCTGCGGTCACCTGGGCTTTGGTAAAAGCAAAATCTATCCTATTTTTTTCCTGCCTTTCTCCCAAGTCATCTTGCCCTTGCCAGAGTATCTACTAAACTAAAGCCTGTTAATTCAGCTCCTTCAAAATGCCTAAATCAGCAAGCGACAGTGCCCAGGTCCCAGCGGTGGGATGAGGCAGAGCAGGAAGAGATGTAGGAGAGTCCCCCAAGCAGTTTGACAGGCATGGTGCTGGCAGAAAATATACAGCCTCAGCTTGGGCTCTGGGCCCCACTTTTTATTACATTTTACACCGAGCAAGCTAGATTGAGTTTCTCTTGTGTTTTCATCTGCTCTATCAGGGCTGCATTCAGATCCAAAGACCATGGGGTTAGAAAGAGGGAGCTGTGGAGACGTCGGTTCTGGCCGTCAGCAAATTCATCAGATACATCAATAAAGAGCAGGAGATGTTTCATATGCTTAGAATGGGATTTAGCTGTCCAGTAGAGTCCAGAAGAAAAGGAGCACAGATAACATTTCCCCAGTCCTCAGGACTGGATAACTTCGATGAATCTCCACATTTCTGTTTTCCCTTGATAATAGGGGCATTTCTAAGCTGTGTTTGCTGGCTCCTCCATCATCCTGCCTCTACCAGTGCAGAATGGCTGCTGGCAAAGCTGGCAGCATGGAATCAAACCTGGACAGTGAGATTTTAATAGCTGCTTTCCATTATAACAGTCATGGCTCTGGAGTTTGGAAGGAAAACTAACTTGGGCTCAGGATTTTGCGTGGTGATGTGCAAATGAAGGTGCAGAAGGGGAATGTAACCTAGAGCTACTTGTGGGTGGATATGCCTCTTCCTGAGGAGCTCTGTCAGGATGAAATGGGGCTTCCATGATTTTGTACGTATTCTTATGGCTTCTCACCTTCGAAAGGTTGAAGCTGCTGAACACTGGTAGATATGGACCAGTCCCCCTGGCTGGGTAAGTGCTGGGCTGTATTTAACAGGTATCAGAAGATAACTCATTTGGACAGTATTTTCTGGCTGAGGTTGTTTTATAAAAGAAAAACAGCACATGGATGCCAGTCACATCTTGAGCCATGATGGAAATTTGCCATGGGTGCTGGAGGGGAGGGTGCAGATGTTCCCAGGGCATCTGCTGCAGCTCTCTGCTGGTTTGCAGGTCTGAAGGGCCTGGTGATGTAGACTGCTACTCAAAAAGCAGCAGACCCAGTGTGCTCTTTGAATTATGACCCCTCTCCTGATTTTCTGGAGGGTTTCTGGAGCTACTTTTTGACAGACATCAACTCCTCAAGGATCTGAGGAGCTAGGCCTCTCTTAACCTGATGTGCACAGCGTGGGAGATGTCCAGGAAGCCTCCAAGCCCATCCTGGCAGCATCGATGGTGAGAGCTGCCAGGCATATCTGTTCCCAAACCTCCTCACGGTGGGAGATGCATAGCCCCCTGGTGATGCTGGCCCTGCTCAACCACCCTCTCCACTAGGTAGGTTCTCCTAGGGTCTTGCCTAGTCTGGCTGGTCCCTCTGCTGATTGGTGCCTCTTCAACCAAGCCATCCCCTCACTCATCTATCCCCTCCCCAAGTCCTGTATTTAATCTCTGGCTTTCAGCTTTGAGCTGCAGTATTTGCTTGGGCTGTAAGCCACCTACTCTGCCCTCACCAGGATATGGCACGTGGTGGTAGCAGCTGGTTTAGCAGAACTACTGGGGCCCTTTTCTGACCGTTGCTATGCTTTGAAAAACAGAGCTGAGTTTGGCATCCTGTAATCGGTCAAGTTTAATATGGCTTCTCCACTTGCAATTTGTCATGGCTTTATCACAACATCTGCATCCTGGCCTCTTAATAAGCCCTTAGAAAAATAGAAGTATCTGATGCTTGAACAGTTTTAAATTTGGAAGCAGAGTGGGAGTAGATGGAAGAAAATACATTCCCCTTCATGTAATCATCAGAGGAGGACAGTTCTGAACAATGACCAGATCGTCCTCACACTGATGATGACAGCAATTTCGGACTTATCACGCCCCAGCACTATATTAAGGCACTGAGATTATGTTGTTATTCATTAGCACAACATCTGCTGAAAATCAGCATGGAGAAGGCTGCTGTGGGTGCTAAAAAGCTTTATGATAGGACAGAGAAAATACTCCCCACCCTCCTAGGGAGAATAACGTCTTTGCTCTCCTGGGTGTTTCTTGGTGCCAGTGCTCCGTGGGACCCATAACCACGTCGATGCAACCACTTGCTTGAGTCAGTGAGGACATTGGCCATTGAGATCAGCAGGTCCCAGCTCTGCCCAACCATGTGAGTTTGAGTCTCTTCCCTTTTCCTTGCCTATTCCAAGTGGTCTCTTGCTATTGTGGGCACAGCTTCTTGTGTGGCATGTCAATTTTAATGCATGTTACTACCACACGTGCCACCGTGTAGGACAAAGATCCCATTTCCTATATTTTGAAGCTCTAAACTCTTCCCAAAATGGCCAGCCTCAACACATTCCTACCAAAATACTTTGATTTATAACAAACCCAGATGTGGTGTAGGAACTTTCTGCCATTTATCCTGCCTTGCACTGAGACTTGCTGTGCCTTGGCTTCCCAAGAGAGCCTCAACTTCCTCAGTTTCCTCTAATAGATGAACCAAATTTGTGGATAACTTTAGGAGTGACTTGCTGACTTGGTTCCCAGCTGGGTCTGGCCTGGTTAGTACCTCATCTCCACAGTCCTCCTTGTTTGTAGCCTGGAGGAATAACTCCTTGTAGTATATTTGCTGATTCTCACACTTGGCAGTTGCAGAAGCATCGAGCAATTTCTTTAGAACCACTGCTTTGATTTTTGCAAGCAATGTGAGTTATCCAGAGTACAAGGAATGAGGAACAGTGGGACTGGAAGAGTATTTCTGGTCTTGTTGCTGGAAGTGCAGAAAAGGCTTCTGAACTGTGAAGATCTCCCGGAATTGTAATGGGGGTGGATTTTCTTCTATCTTAAGTATGCAGTTCCAGAAGCTGTGCTGCACTTCTGAAGGTGATATCTGAGTCTCTCCAGTCATCACAATTCATGGCAGCCCATGATTTGATTTCATATGGCATATGGATGCTTTGGGGGATGAGGAGCATTACTGTCAGGCACTGTGTTGATGTATGGCTCTGCACAGTAGTTCAGAAATCCAGTTCAGCCTTCTTCAAGCTGCCCTGCTTCTACTCAGGAGTCACTGACACTGATCTGCAGAACCTCAGCTCAAGGAGCTTTCAAAGGACCGTTTTAGCAGTTAGTGCGAACCATCCATCAGTGCTCCTGTCTTCGCTCTAACTGGCTCCATTCTGGGTTGCTTTAATTCAGTTATGATGAAATTCAGAGGAACTGCTCCTGACAAATGAGAGTCTTTCTAGTGGGTTGCTTCTTTAAACCATTAACACATGCTTAAGTATTGTCAGAGCTTAAAATGAGAACATTTAAGTTCTCAAAGATCTTTCATTATCAAAGGCAGCTGCTGGCACGCAGTGGATCTCCGCTACCCAGCAGCGTATCAGCAGGAGGGTATCTTTGCACTGATCATCAACCCCAAGCATGTTAAGAGAGTTCTAGGACAGATGGCTACTGCCCATGAGAAGTAGCTTGAGGTTATAATAGGAGGGGTTGACCCCTGTTTACAGGCAGAAGAGGAAAGTGATGGAGATGCAAAGTGGACAATGCTGATTTAGGACTTCTTCGTGTTTCGTGTGGATCTCAAGGAGCTTTGGTTTTGAAGGAAAGGTCTTGTAATGAGGACAAAAGTTTTATGAGGCTCCTTTTCCAGACCAGCTGCCTGACAGCTACTGCAACTAAGCTTGCCCTTCAAAGAACGAACACCCAAGAGATTTACTTTCTGCACCTCCCAACCTTTCCAGCACCAGTTACCACTGGTGCTGCTGTCACAAGTATCTCTGGAGAGCACCGAGAACTCTGATGGCAAATACTCATTAATTGATTCACTGGGACCAAGGAAGCATCCAATCCCATTAGAAATAAATAATTTATGCTATCGAACGCTGAGATTGGGACACTATCGATCAAGGGCAAGAAAGGGGATGACAGCTGTTCCTGTTGTCAGTGTTATGGAACCTGAACTGAGATGATGATCCTTTGGCAGCAGCTGGGAGTGGCAGGGGACCACCAGTCTGAGATGAACCATGTGAGGTCTCCACTCACCACAGAAGCAACCATTTTTATTCTTTAATCCTCAGTGTCTGACCACAAGAGCTTTGAAATCCATAGAGCTCCTGAAATTTTAAAGAATATCTACCACAAGTACAGCACAGATTTCAGGAGGTAACAGCAGGAGGCAGTTTCTTTTCCATGGGACCTCACAGACCAACCACCTTGGTTTTCAAATAGCCAGTGATCATTCTACTGAGCCCCTATCTTGTAAAGAAACCAAATGTCTGCTCCAGAAGCACAAGGGAGGAACTCAGTTGTAGTAGGAGGACAGGGTAAAAAATAGTTCTGTTGGAACTTTGTGGCTTGGTATCTTCAGACAACATGAGTATCAGCAAGAGGGAAAAGTCCTAATGAAAATGCCAGTATGTGCCACACAGTAGCAGAAGGCACTGCATCTGTGGGGGGGATGCAGGCCAGACCGCTGCACAAGGTGCACATCCAATGCAAGCAAAGTACCTTTGGAAGAGAGAAAAACCTGCTGCTTCCTAATTTTGCTTTAACTCCCAACCTTTGCTCTATATGAAGCAGCTGAAGGGGGAGGATAGTGGTTTGGTATATAATAATCCTAATTTTGCTTTAATCTTGGAAGAAATATATATTTCATATCATTTAATCCACAAAAGAGCATCTTTTTATCACAAGGATAAAGATCCTTTTAAACCTAAAGCAAAAATCCTTAAGCTTTGGTACATAAAAATCCTAATTTTTGTTTTTAATTCTCAAACTTTGCTCTATATGAAGGGCTGAGGGAGGAATAGAGGGCTTGGGTTTGGTGTATAAAAGACTATTATATATTTTCCAGGCTGAGTATCACTTTGTATACTTTATGTTGGTACTGGTATTAGTTTGGCCATTTCATTAAATGAATTTTCATTTCAACCCACAGGTGTCCTTTCCCTTCCCTGATCCCTCTTCTCAGCTGGGGAGGGATCATTGGGTGATAGAGCAACTGCTGGAGTTCAGCCCTGGATAGCAAGGACCTGTAAAGATCTCCTGGTGTTTCCCCATACCATGGGCAGGGCCATCTTCCACTAGACCAGGCTGCTCCAAGCCCCAGCCAACCTGGCCTTGAGCACTTCCAGAGATGGGGTGTCCACAGCCTCTCTGGGCAACCTGCTCCAGGCTCTCACCACCCACACGACCAGAGGCAGCACCCTCAGGCTGCCCTCATGTGCCCCAGCCTCTCACCATCCCCAGGGGCTGGTGATGGCTCCCCCCCCGCCCTTCTTCCCCCCCCTGCCCTGTGTCTATCCTGGCTGGGGAGACCAGAAGGGGACAGAGGACTCCAGGTACCAAAGCAGAGAGAAGGGAAAGCATTTCTACTGTTAATGTCTTGGTTTATTGGGGGTTATTAACTTTTTGTTGACCAATCGGGAGAAGAACTGAGGAGGTAACTGGAAGGGGTCTTCAGGCAGAAGGTCAGCACTTTCTTCTGTCACATCTGGGGTTGTCTTCTCTAGAGGAATGGCTGCCTCCAATGTTGCTTCTTGATCGGCTACTGCTCTTACTGTGCTGCTCTGTGGGGTCTGCCTTCCTCTGCAATCTGCCCTTGAGCAGCCTTCTTGTCTTCTGCTCTCAGACCTCAGTGGCTCCCGGAGACTTCTTCCAGAGCAGCAGCCCGACGAAGCCATGCTCTCTGGGGCCCTTTCCTTGGGGCTCAGAGGAGGCTCAACCCCTTCAGGAGCAGTGGGAGGCAGGGCAGAGGGTGAGGGACAGGAGGGTTTGACAAGGCTGCCAGCC
>JANHGN010008051.1:0-14870 GCA_024605025.1 Megaceryle maxima | reverse complement strand
TGGTGATAAGAAGTGCCATTAAAACAAACAAAAAACCCCCAAACAAACAAACCACAAAAAACCAACAACAAACAAACAAACCTGGAGCAACCTTTATAATGTAGGGACTTAGGGATTGGTTTGGGGGGTTTTTAGTAGGTAGTGATGTGCAATTATGAATTTTCATGCCCTCCTTATCAAAAGAAATTTGGACAAATGTTTTTGTTTCCTAATAGCATAATGCAGAAAAGTCTAAGTAAAACTTGTTTGGGTTTTGTTGTGGTTTTTTTTTGTTTGTTTTTGTTTTTTTGTTTTTAATTTCCCCCTTCTTCTTTTCTGGACAGGCTTTGATCTTGAAACAGTGAAAAGCAACATCCGTGTTCTGTTTGAAAATGCTGTTAGAAAACGTTTGATGGCTCACAGAAGGATTGGTTGTCTTCTGTCGGGTAAGGTGCAAGAATCACAATGATTCTGTGTCTTCTCTCTTTCACCTATCCTCTACTAGTTAGAGGAGAGTATACTGGCTGTTCATCTGAGATATACCTGAAGTGATCTGAATCTTTATTTGCTTTTCAGCACAGAAGATGGAGAACTTGCTAGTTTGTGATAAAGTTTTCTAGTGTACAAGTATCTTGAAAGTCTTTATGCTTTTAAAATTTACTTCAGGCTGGTATGTTGGTTTGTTGATACACTGACCATTTTTAAGCAGGAGGAAAGAAGTATATTCTTATTGAAGAATCACCCAGTATACTCATATAACTATGTGAGATTTATACTGAGGTTGATGTCTAAAAATAAAATGTAATTTCTACATTTTCTTTGCCCAGATTGAGCATAGAAAAAAGTCTTGGCATGTTTCAGATATGAAGAAGTGAAGTTCTTGTCACCTTCTTTGCTTTAGCCTCCATCCTAGACTGCCCTTTCTTTATCAAATTATAGGGGATCATCTGGACCAAAATTATTTGCTGCACTCCTGCAGGTGAGGTAATAACTTGCAGTACAGGAAGGTATTCACTGACCTAGGTGATCAGTGTTGTGATCTGGTGGCTCAGTGTTACAGAGGTACTTTAGAGGTAAGACTTCATAGCCATGGGACTGACATCTATCTTACTTACTGTGTTGTAGCACTTTGTACTTGTGGTTAGCATTCTGATATGCTGTTCATGCATTCACTGAACATCAGTAATAACATTCATCATGAAACCTGTTTAATGGGCATTTGAATGAGAGAACTAAGAGATACTCTTGGATCATTTCCTTACTGTAGCATTGTAAGAAGAAGGAGGGAGGTAAGTCAAATAGGGAGACTTGCAGAGTTGGAAGATCCTAACCTCAGTAAAAAGCCTGTTCAAAACCCAGACTTCAAATATCAAATCAGAAGGCAGTCAGCAGCTCCTCAAATGCACATGCAGAATGTATGAGTAGCAAAACTAAGTGCCTGTGCTGGTGTAATACCCAAAATTGTGAGGCACAGATACACTTTGGTATGCTCAGAGCATCATGGTTGAAGAAGTGCTTTTGTTTCCGATCACAGTGGGAGTTCTGCAGCTTCACAGGAGAAACCTCAGGTTTTTATTTCCCTGATTTTCGTGTCCTACACACTCAGTTTGATTTCTGTGTTCTCATTTTCTCAGACTCTGCGTGTAGTTTCTACAGAAGGAAGTTTGTTTTATTTTTCTACAAGGTAGCATGGCCACAAAGGGGATCAGGGTGTGGGAAAGGATGCCAATGCACTGAGCTGAAAAATCACATGCAGACTGTAGGAAGCAGATTATGATTTTGGCTCATGCTTATCACATCTGCAGGCAGGTATGGGAGAACAGGTACTGTGTTTTGCTTTGTGCTTCAGAGGCAAGGAGCAAGTAGAACTAGTCAAGGATTAGCAGAACTACCTCATGAGAATAGGAAGGTGGAGCTTTAGAGTACCTAGGCAGCTTGTGCATCTCTTGGTTTTATTTTTTTCTTTGTTTCCCATAGTATTCAAATCTTTCCACTGCCCTCTGAGAGAGGGGAAAAAAAAAAAAAAAATGTCACTAGGGAACCATTTCACTTTGAAGTGATGTTTAAAAAAATTTGTTCCATGTGTGAAACACGCTTTTGAAAAGTGATTGGGGAAGAGTGGAATCCTTACGCTAAACATTCTGCTCTTTTACTTAATTCTTTTTTTTTGTTCAAAAAACAAACAAAGAAAAACCACCTAGTTTGTCAGTGATCAAATGTGTAGGTAAGAGGAGGATAGAGAGCAGTTTTGAAAGGAGAATAAATCACGTTATAGCAGAGTTGAGAAGGGGCATGTTCTGTACTGGAACAATGTTTTCAGAATACTTTCTGTGTATCTGAAAAAAAGGATTTCCACTCATGCTTCTGACACCAGAAGTACTAACAACTCTTACTAAAGATGTTTCACAAAGTTTCCTCATTCTCTTGTTAAGCAGAGGTAAATGTGAACTTGTACAAGTACCACCTTGGATTCACACAGCTTAAAAATGAAGCCCACTCAATGAGACTCTGCTGTCTAGATTCAGTTCCTTAAGGGGACACAAAAAAAAATGGTCAAACACCTAACCAAGTAATTTGTTTTGTTGGCAGGGGGCTTAGATTCCAGCTTGGTTGCAGCTGTTCTTCTGAAACTGATGAAAGAAATGAACATAAGTTACCCATTACAAACCTTTGCAATTGGAATGGAAAACAGTCCTGACTTACTGGCTGCCAGAAAGGTATAGTAAGCATTGCTTTCAGTTTTTTCCTGAGCTGCTGACTGCTGAACAGTGTAAATTAATGGTGCTAGCATCATGGTCTGATTATTAATAGTCACACTGAATACTCATGTATTGTTATGATGAAAAGCAGTTTGCAGTACATAATTTAGTACAACATTTACTACTTCGTTAAATCTTACAAAAGAGATAATTGAGCATTACCTGTTTTCTCTTGCATTTGGAAGACTTCTATGACAGGTTTCCTTTGCATTGTTACCAAAAGGATAGTACTTTGGAATTGTCTCAATTCTGCCTCTGGGTTTTAGGGTAAATTTCCGTGTTATAGTTCCTGTGATATGACATTTGTATATATGTTAAATATTGTAAGTTACTTGTCAGTTTACTCAATTAAGAGCCTCGTACAAACTGGCATCTGGGGTACTTTTTAGGGATCCAGACTGTTGTGGCTTTTGAGCTGCTTTTTGCCTTCAAGGCAAATGTCTGGACAATTTAGCGTTTATATACAGATAGAGATATCTATAGATTCTGCTTTGCTTTGGGTAAGCAGCTGGATAGTCCATGTAATCATGGTGGAACACTGTAGTTAGGGAGACTGCTTCCTGTAGTGAATGCATCACTGTAAGTCAGAGGAGCTGATACAGTATTGCCTTTTCTTGTCCTCATGTCATATAATTCTCACTGTGGTGGAATGGAGCTGGTGCTTTCACTCTGTGTGTGTGTTTTATACACAACATATATTGCTTTCCAACTGAAATATTTTTTTAAACGTTATTGTGACCTTCTACAAACAGGTGGCAGCACATATAGGCAGTGAACATCATGAAGTAATATTTAATTCTGAAGAGGGAATTCAGGCAATCGAGGATGTTATCTTCTCATTGGAAACCTATGATATAACAACAGTAAGAGCTTCAATCGGTAAGGGGTTTTTTATTTGCTTTAATGTTTGGTTTTTTTTTTTTTTTCTTTATATCACCCAAATAAAATTCTATGCAAAATCATGTAGTCCTCTACTACATCCTTTCACTGTTGAAAAACCTGACAACTGGGACTTCTCGTAAGTTCTGCTCCCCAATATTGTCTGTGATACTGCACTGAGCCAAAACTAGTTACTGTTTTCAAAGTCACTGACTATACAAAACAATTATCAAGAGCTGTTCCTGAAGCTCTGGGATGAAAAACAAAACTTGTGAAGAAGAAACGTTAGACCTACAGTTCTAGGTGTTCTGCTCCTTGGGGAGCATACTCTAAGTATGAACCTTGGGGGAGGTGGGAAAATTTACAGGTTATTTGAGGTATTGAATGTTATGATAGCAAATGAATTATGATTACCCCTTCCTTGCATAATTCTAATACTAAAGCACAGTATTACTTGTCACCCTCTAGCAACACATGCACTCAAGCCAGGTAGGCTTCTTATAATGTGTCTTTGATTCTGAGAAATGAAGTCAGTCACCAGCAGCTTTCCAACAGGTTTCCAACATGATAAGAATTAAAAACCCTAATCCAATGTGACCTTCTGTGTAATACCAGCTACAACGCTTTACTCACTTTAATCTTGTGTCAGCCTAAAACATTGTAAAAAATAAAAAAAAAAATAAAAAAAGCCTAATAAGCCAAATAGACAACACAGTTTGAAAGACCTGGGCCCCTGCATGGAACTTGATACATGACTTTGGAATGAGAAATACTGAAAGTGTTTCTTTAAAAAATAAAGCCAACTTTACATCTGTCATCTTCCTCTGTGATTGTTGCTTAGTATGAGAAATAATGACCTTGATTCTTTTCATTAGATCTCTAATGCTTCTGTTTATAAAAAAATACTCCTTGGAAAGATACAGTGAAGGGAAAGCATAATTCTGATAAATAAATGATTCTTTGGGAAAAAAAAAAAATCTGAACAAGGCATTGCAGTTGTTTGCTATAGGACAAAATATTGTAGGAAAGAACTTTGTAAAATACTACACTTAAAACTACTAGATGTATACAGCATCATACATATAGCTGTATTTTAATAACTTTATATTTTTTTTCTTTTAAGGAATGTATCTTGTCTCCAAATATATACGGAAGAAAACGGACAGTGTAGTCATTTTTTCAGGAGAAGGATCAGATGAGCTGACACAAGGATATATATATTTCCATAAGGTAAATTTATTCTCTATACAGAAAGTCCTTGAGCTGCTTGTTCTCCCCTTCTATAGAAAATCTGTGAGTTTTCAAGGTGTGACGTTTGAAGTTTGTCACAGCTATTTGTTTGTTGAAACTTTCACCTGAGGTGGCATAAAATCCAAGGGATTTTAATTGTCTAAAATAAATTTTTTTAATTCCAAAAATTCCCAAGACCATTATTTCTTGTGTGTAGTCTTTGCTACTTCCAAAGTCACTCAGTGATCACTACAAGTCAAACACAGGACAGCAAGTGATGATTCTCTCAGTGCATCTGTGTGAAGTCTGTGTGCTGTGTACCTACCTATGTCTCGTTACAGGCACCATCTCCTGAAGAAGCTGCAGAAGAGAGTGAGAGGCTTCTGAAGGAGCTCTACCTGTTTGACGTACTTCGTGCAGACAGAACTACTGCAGCACACGGGTAAAATGTAGTCTCTTGGATGCTGAGGAGTCCTGTGATTTAAAAGCCTAGGATCTTAAAAGTTCTGCTGCTATTGAGGATATTACAACAGTTAATTGTCAACTTGTTACTGTTTGAATTACTAAGTGATTCAGAATATTGTGATACTGGATAATTTTATTCCTACTGTCTGGGTCTAAGCTACTCTAAGATGATCATCAGTCTTCAAAGTAGTAGTAGCAAATGGGGTGCATCCCATACTCTGCTTAAGCTCTTTCTCATAACTTGAGACACCACCTGCTTTAGCAGACCAGGCATTGTGAATGTTCAGGTATGCACAGGCACTCTGGGTCCCTGTGCTCTCATTGGGTGGGAAGTGAGCTAGCAGGTCTAATGGGCAGGCAAATCCTTTCTTCAGAGTTATCATCCATCACATTTCTGTTCTAAACACTACGAGACAAATTTGGTATTGCAATTGCTACGAGCAGTGCTTTACTGAAGAAAGTTTTAGTGCGTGAGCACGGGCGGTGGATTTGAGTGCTGCTTCTGAACAGTAAGATAGAGGGGGAACAAAACTGTGAATCTAATTGCATCTGCCTACAGTACCTCTTGATTCTGAAGCAAGAGACTGGTGGGGGTTTGTATGCCAAGATGAAACTGAAGTTGTAGCCTGAAGGAATTTGAGCAACAGCAAACTACACTGAAAAATTTAAACTGGCCTTCTGTGACTGTAGGGCCAACTGTGTTGCCAGCTGATGCAGGAAATGTCTTTTGTCTGGGTTTGTACTGGTCTTTGCAGAAGCAGGGAAATATAAATATAAATATGCAGAGTTAAGAAGAGAAGGCAAAGTTGTATTTGACTTTGGGTTTTTTTGAGGTTTAAATAAAGAATATTGAATCTTATAATTAGCATATGTATGAAGAATTTAAAAAAAAAAAAAGTGCTGAAAGGAAAAAGCATGTGCATTGAGTTGGTTAGTGGACTAATAAAGAGATGTTAGGATGCACTCTGTGTGACTGATACCTTAAGAATCACCAAATTGTGCACTGCAGAAAATAGCATTATTTTACTGAAGAAATACGTTAATTAAAAAGAGAATACCGTTGGGAAGCTAGCTATAGATGAGAAAAGGATGGTACCTGTGGCAAAGTAAACAGCTTGCCCATTGGGAAACTTGCATGGTATATTGATCTTCTACAAAATTACTTACCCAGCTTTATATAGCAAAGAGAAACATAAAGTCATAAAAAAGGTGGACAGGGTGCAGAAGGTCTGCCATTTGCCTCACAGTATGCTTTGTGCTGAAAAGTTTGGCCACGTATTCAAGATTTTAATATCACACTCTGGCTGCTACTCTTTGGAGGGTTGCCATTTCTTGAAGAGAAGCTGAGGTTAGCTTCACAACACTGCTAGAAAGAAAGAACCATTATATTAATAAATTAAAAATGAATTTAAGGTGTTCAGATTTATGGAGAAAAGGGAGAGAAGACTTAAGAGTAGAGAGGAAATGCTGAAAGAACCTTTATCAGTTATAAGAAATTAACTTTAGGGAAAGACTTAACATGCAAATCTTGTCAGTATGTGTGGAAACAGCCTCAGTACTTGGTTTTTGAGTGATGATGGGGTTTTTGGTTGGTTGGGTTTGGTTTTGTTTTGTTTTGTTGTGTTTTTCTTGGTGAGGTGGGTATTACCTGAAGTAGTTGAAGCTTTTTGTAAGAGGAGAAGCTACAGAGACAACGCAATTAGTAAAATGCAGTATAATATTTCCATTTGACTTAGAAGCTGAGCAGCAAAATGTCTCTTGAGGACACATGCTGAGGGGTTCTTCTCTCCTACAGCTTTTTTTTAAATTATTATTATTTTTTTCTTGCCTTTAGTGTCCTTAGAAGCCATGGTGTGCATAAGAGAATGTTAACAGTAAGACTCTGTACATGTGTATCTGCCACTGGTATAGGAGAGAACTTGTGCAAATGCTGCAGATTCAGTAGTCAGTAGCTTAATGGTTTCCATGCAGGCTCCTTTTCGTTGTTACTTGAAAACACAAACACATGTCGATTTCAGAAATGACAGCAGAAATCCTTGCTTGGTTCTGTGACAGCTTTACAAATGGCTGTTGCAAATCCCAATGAGCAACTTAGTAGTTCTCTGGGGGCAAGAGAATTTTTTTTTCTTTTTCCCCATGTGTTTTTGCCTATGTAGAACAAGCATTGTAGTCTCTAAATTCACTGTACGGGAAGCTGTCCAGCAGATGGCATCATAAATCATCGAGATCTTATTTACTCTGTGCAGATAGGGTACTTAACTTTCCAACGTAATTAAATGCAGGTAGTCATGAATATGCAAGTGAACTTTGTTTTAAGTAAAAGCAGAAAACTTTGTGACAGACAGGGGATGCTTAACTTTTATGGAATTTGTAAGCAGATGACTTATCAGATTAATTCAGTATCTTTTTTTATTTCCCTCTTTAGTCTTGAACTGAGAGTGCCATTTTTGGATCATCGTTTTACTTCTTATTATTTATCTCTACCGGCAGAACTGCGAACGCCAAAGGTATGTAAAGCTAGGGTTGGACTCAAGTGTGAGCTTACAAATTCACTGATACATGCTCTGTGTGATCAAATGGCCAAATTCAATGGTTAAGTCCTCTAGCCCAAGTCAAACATGCTCTTAAATATTTTGCTGGATTGTTGGACTACTGGGAACCCTTTTGTGATCAGACCTTCTGAAAGGAAACAATTTAAGTGTTTTAAAACCAGATCTTTGTACTGCAGTTCCTCAGACTCATGACATTGTTGTTTGTTCTGCAAACAGAATGGAATTGAAAAATACCTTTTAAGACAGTCCTTTGAAGATTCCAACTTGCTTCCCAAAGAAATACTTTGGAGACCCAAAGAAGCTTTTAGTGATGGTATAGCATCAGTAAAGAAGTCTTGGTTTTCTATTCTTCAGGACTATATTGATCAACAGGTACAATACCACTTTGTTTTGGTTTTTTGTTACTGTCTCAGACTTGGATGTTTTAGATATGGCTGCCAAGAGGAGGCAGCTCACATGCTTGCTTGGGAGAATAAATCTGGGAGTGACAGTAACTTCAGCTTCATGGTGGAGGAGCAAGGTAAACTTGAATCAACGCTCTTCTAGCTGAGTTGGTTAAAGATATTTGAAATCGTAGATACAAAGAAATGCTAGAGCTTGACAGAAATGGCTGTGTAAGGAAATGAACCTCATTTTAACTCTCTGGATTTCAAATTAGATTGTGTGTCAGCAAACACAATTTCTGGGTTACAAGCAAAGCAGCTGCTTCAGCTGAAGGCACTTGCACGAACTTACTCTGTAACTGAGTAACAGCATAATGATTTTATAATGTCTTGTTTATGTCATTTGTTTTTCCCAGCCATGCTTAGCTAACCTCTTTTGCTTTTTAAAGCCTCTGCTTGCACTGTGAACCAATGAAGACTTACAGCATTTTGCATTTGGACAAAGGATAGTCATCTCTGGTGTACAGAGGTAGTTTAATCATGGGAAGGAAGGAATAACATCCACTTTACACCAGAGCTCTGTTATATTAGCATATGTGTAGTTGAGCCTGTGGAGAGATGCTTGTCTGTCTTACTGCTAACTGCTTCTTTCTCATGCTCTTTCTCTATATTTTCAGACAAGAAAGTAGTTGGGTCAGGCAGCAGTGTTATGCTGCCTGTACTGATCCTGTATTTGTGTAGTAGGAACAAACTGATTTCACATCTGTGAGGAGTTAGACGGCAGCTTGGCAGTGGAAGCTGCCTTAGAAATTGCCTCAACTGGTGCAACTGTTCATCCTCCCTGTCTTAGTGAACTTAACAACTGCAGGTGTCTTTGACTCTGCACTTGAGATGTCCTGTTTCTAAGAGCTTTCAGTGGTTGGCGAATCCTTGTGTGTCTTTAACTTGCATAAAACTGACTTGTACAAGTTAAATATATCTGCAGCTTAACAAGTTTTGCTTATGTCTATAGGTTGATGACCTTCTGCTGGAAAAGGCAGTGGAGAAATACCCTTTCAATCCTCCTAAAACAAAAGAAAGTTATTACTACCGCCAGATCTTTGAAAAACACTACTCAGGGCAAAGCAACTGGCTGCCCCACTACTGGATGCCAAGATGGGTTAAAGCTACTGATCCTTCTGCTCGCACGTTGAAACATTACAAGTCAGCTACCCAAGAATAGGCCGTTGAAATAATCCCCAAATAGGAGTGCTGCAAGCAGTTTGCATGCACTCTGCTTTAAAAACAACAACAAAAAACCACCCTCCCCCCCAAAAAAAACACCATAAACCCAACAAATTATCCAAACCTAAAGCTTAAATGGTCTTTAAGATGCATTTTGACGATGCTATTGGAAATAAGAGCTTTCTGTGGTTAATATACTATTAAAAATTCACCATGCTGTACCAAAACTTTGAAATTCATGGGAAATACTTTATGGACAAGGAACTACCTTATTTGGCAGCTCTTTTCTTTATGTGACCTTGATTGTATTCATTTGCCTTGCAGTCATTTAATATATTTTAATGTGAGCTCTGTTTTGAGGACTTTAATTAAAGTCTCAGTGAGGCAAACTGCTGCAGGCCCTCTGAGCAAAGAGGACTTTGACCCTAGCTGTTTCGTGATTTGCGTTTCTGGCCATGGGATTTAGATAGACTGCCTATATTTTCCTCTTCTGAATGTCTTTCAAAGCATTCCTGAGAACCTTGGTCTGGTTTTTAAAAGGTATTTAGATACTCCATAGCTATGCAGAGATGCTTATTAGAGTTTATAACAGTGGTGGTGCTGGGTGTTAGTTAATTAAATTAATGGTAATCTTATTTGTAGCTGTGAAGCCACCAGTTTGCTGGTTTGACTCTTATAAATCTGTCAGCAGTCTAAGGAAACTGTGTTACTGAAGACCAGAACAGACAAAAGAAGCTGAGTTATGTCATTGCTTCTGACTCAAGGGCTTCAATTTTCAAATGTATTTATTATTCTTGAAAATGGAGTGTTAACCAGATAATTTGTATCAGTTAATCAGGAAGTTGCATGACTAAGCATTTCAAGATTTTTTTTTTTTTTTTCACTTATTATGAAGAGTTTTTCCACCTGTATGACGGAGAAGTAGATGGTGTTGCTGCTCAACTGCATGTGGCCAACTGTGTGGTGAATCAACTCTCTTAACTACAAGTTTTAGTCAGACAAAGCATCACTGAAGACAATGGGATCAGACACCTTGCTTGGAAAAATGGGTAAAAAGCTTCTTTGGAAACCACAAGAACTTCTAATACCCTACTGAAAAACATACTGACTTACCCAGGACAACATTTTATTAACTACTTGGGCATGGGGACTCTTTCTTTTTTTTTTTTTTAAAAGGTAACTTAAAAGGTGGTTAAGAAATACATGTGTGCTGCAGATCAAGGTGATGAGTATCATGTGCTTTATAAGACAGAAGTCTAGTTTACTGTCCCTCTTGACTAGGAAACCAAAGCCACTTGTTTAAAATCTTTGTAAAATGACTGATTGTCTGTTTATTATTTGCCCCTTATCCTGTGTTTGAATCTCTGTTCCAGAAACCTTACTGAAACCTCTCAGTGGTACTGTGGAGCTCATGAACTTTTCAGCTGTATGGCTGGCAGTGGTCATATTTTGACATAAACTTGCACATACTATTTATTTATGAGTATATGATGAGTAAAGTAGTATGTTCTTGCAGCCTTCTTTATTTACAGGCTGTGTGCTTGGGTTTTTTTGATGTCTTTGAAGCAGGAAAGTGTATTTTTACTTGGGAGAGGAGCATGGAGTATGCTGGTTAGGTACTGATGTGTAAAGATAAGATTTTACTACTCACTGTAAACTTCCCCAGGCTGAGATAATCAGAAAATAACATTTGCCTGAAGTAAAAGGTTAGTAGAAGTAGAAATAGGCTCAATGTATTTTACACTTTCTGCTGTGAATTTGTCAGGTATTCAAGTAAATCCACCTGATTTTTTTTTAATCGTAATATATTGGGCAGTTACACAGTGAGACAAGTTCCTACAATAGTTATCCTTATTATTCTATTTTTTTACGGATGTGTAGAGAAAAAAATACAGTATTTGCTGCCTTATTTTTAGTTAAGGTGTAAATACTGGGGGTTTTGGGAGTGAAAACCTGTTAATTCCTTCTTCATGTATGAACTTAAACTCTGCAGCCTTTTTGGTCTGTGACACTGTACTTTCTCAATTTTATTTTTCTTTGTTTCTTTAAGACAACAGCTACTCTGGGTCATCTGCTAGCTGCAGACATGTTTGTAGTTTGTCACAGGAGGGAATGGGATGAAGGTCCAGTGTGCAACACTGTCTTGTCTGGTTTTAGTTTTTACGTTTCTTTGTTCTTGCTGTGGTTGCCTCCTTTTCTCACTATTTCTTTTGGAGAAAATTAAACCAGACTATTCTGAGAGCTTGAGTAGTTGGTTTGATTAGTGTGTCAGAAGTAGGGATTGGGAATTAGAGTCAGTGGCCCATCTGGGAGGGAGGAGATGGCTAACTCTTTGGCGTGCAAGACCTCTGAAGGCTGGACAACCTGTAGGGTTCTTGCAAAGTGGAAAAAAATAGTATGTTGGTTGGAGTTTGGTTTTGTTTGTTGGGGTATTTTGTTGTTGTTGTTTTCTTTGATTATTTTTTTTAACTTCGGACTGATTAAATTATTAAATAATATTTTCACTGCAATCTCTTCCCCTTTTGAGGAAAGAGAAATGAACAGCATTATCTTCAAGTGAGAGCACTGCAGTGTATGGCACTTACCAGTTGCTTAAGGTTGCTCAGTGATACCCCTGCCTTTTGTCTTTTTAATAAAGCCAACCTGCTATTTTAACCTCCAGTTAATTGGCTTATGTTTAGCTTTACTGACTGCCCATATCCAAATACCCCTGTCTGGCTGTGTAGAGAAGCTCCCCATTACAAACCAGCATGCATGAGCCAGGGGACTCTTTACAGGACTTGAAGGACCAGAGATTTGTGTGGGGGATGGTTTTAAATCATACAAAATGTTTGAAACAGTATTTAAAATCACAGTACAGTGTAAAAACAACCTATTTTACTTGAGAGAATATGGAGAGTCTCTTTGTGGAGGACCTTCAGTGTGGGAAATGTCATTTGATGAACATCTGCAACGTGATGTGGGTTTAACTGTCTTCACCAAGAATAAAAGAAAAGATTCTGGAAAATTAGATTGAAGGAGCCAGTGCTTGCTTTGCTGTGGAAGATAATTCCTCAGTGAATGTTGTAATTTGATTCAGAGTTAGTATCAATCAAGGTTGTTGCATTTCTTCACTCAGAACTGAGGTAAAATAAAGGTAATTGTGGATAAAAGTAAGTTATCAAAAAACATCCTTGAGACTCCAAAGGGGTGAACTTACTTAGTCTTCTGTTCTGACCTAATGTCTGATTCCCATTAATAAGAGAGAGAAGTTGTCAAAGGAGGATTTAATACAAGGTAAGCCTGTGTTGGAGCTGGCGACTGAACACTTTCCTTAAAGGAGAGTGGGGCTGAAGTGTGGTGAGGCCACTTAATTTCTGTAGCAAGGCAAGCTGTGTTCCTCAGTGACTTTCTAGGGATAGCCAAAACACATGTATCACCTGCACCATGCTTGTCCTCAGTTTGGAACATGAGAGCCTGTTTTTTATTTGCATATGATATAGTTACATAACTACATAGATACTGTGCAATTGTAGAATCATTTTGGTTGGAAGAGATCTTAAGATCCTCAAGTCCAGCTGTTAATCCAGCACTGCCAGGTCACCACTAAACTGTGTCACTCGACACCACATCTATGCATCTTTTAAATACCTCCAGGGATGGTGACCACCACTTTGGGCAGCCAATTTTAGTGCTTCACAACCCTTTCTTTCTTCACAACAAGAAATTTTTCCTAATGTCTGATATAAACCTCCCCTGGTGCAACTTGAGGCCATTCCCTCTCGTTCTGTCAAGATGTAGTTGATGTAAAGGGTGCAATTAGGAAGGTCTTAAGAATTCTTGAATAAACTTGCCCCTGGCTGCAGGTAATGCACATTTTTATTTTTTAATGAAAATCATTTAATTTGTAAATTTACACTAGCTTAAGTTTTGTTTATTTACAAAGCTTGAGGAAGGAGAGTGGGTGTTTGTGCAGCTGCGGTATCTTGCAAGTGGGTGAGGGTAAGTAGCTAGGTGAGATGATACATGAACAGCAGCTGTGCACGATGCTTTTCCAAGATCTGCTGGTGGGATTTCACCCATTTCTCTCTGTAGTGCCACTTTCCATCTTCTAGTTGTCTGGAAACTCTTCCAATAAGAGAAAACTGGCTGTGCAGCTATTTTTGCCAGGTTTGGTTTTACTAGGTGTCCTTTAAAGGGGCTACAACACAGGATAAGGGCAGTACCTGGAGTCCACTTGGTGTCTGACTTGGTCCCATGTGAGAGGGTCAGGGCTGGCACTGCTCTGTAGCCTCGCAGCTTTGCCTCTTGAACATTCCCTGATGGAGCCACAGACACACACTTCCAAAAACAATATGGCAAAGTTTGAATTCGGGTCAGGTAGTTGCTTCGAGGGATCACTTATTTATTTATTTATTATTATGATTATTATTGTTTTTTCAAGCCGGTAGATGGCAGCCGCTAGCAGCGGGTCAGCACAAACAATCTTCATCCCTGCAGAAGATGCTCTTCATCCTCCTCTCCTTGTGCTTTTAGCCTGTTCTTTCACGCACACTTGTCGGTGTGATTTGTGCATGAGCTTCATGGAAGGGAATTTAAGCAGCATGAGTTTAGAAAAGGGTTAAAGTCAAGCAGAAAAAGAAAAATGTTGTTCAATTGATCTCGCTCACAAGATACTGTGGCAGAGCTTCTCACGCTGGTGCTGCAGGTGAGAAGGCATCTAAGGGTTGAATGCATTAGTATGGAGGACATGCAGTATTAAATTTGAAAATAATTTAAAAATAGTTATGATATTAAAAAATCTGAAATGTGAGTTAAAACAGGTATAAAATGCCAGTTCTAGTGAAAATGTAAGATGATAATGGGCTGGGGAATTAGCACTGTTAATTTTACTTCTGAAGTTTTGGTGTTTGGTGTTTTTTTGTTTGGTTTTTTTTTTTTTTCCTACTTTTGTCATGATTGCCATGTGGATTGGAGGATTTCAGATAGGCAGAGAGAACATTATGAGTTCTAGGAAGTTTTACAGATGTACATCAGAAAGGCATGCTTTTTTCCTTGAAATAATAATTTATATATACATACATGCATTATAAAATGCAGGACATCATAAAAATTTGAAAGATATCCTGTTTATGTAAATGGGCAATCCAGTTGATTTATGAGCTCTGTGTCATGATGAGTAGTTGCAGACTGCATATACCTGAGCATCTAGACTCAAAACCTGTCAGGAAACAACATTCCCCAGCAACCATTCGTGGTATAATGTCAGTGTATAGCTGTCTGGCTGATTTGATAATCACAACCTTTCCCCTTCTCCAGGCTCACTCTGGAGAGGGGTCTTCTGGTTGTTTTTTTGTTGGTGTTTTAGTGTTGTGTTTTTGGGGTTTTTTGGTTTTTTTTCTGTTGTGGTACAGGGTGCT
>JANHGN010008049.1:91317-103374 GCA_024605025.1 Megaceryle maxima | reverse complement strand
CCAGATATAAGGAAGACATTTTTTACCTTTAGGGTGGTGAGACCCTGGCCCAGGTTGCCCAGAGAGGTGGTAGAAGCCCCATCCCTGGAACCATCCCAGGTGAGGTTGCCTCTCTGGGATACAGCTTCTCTGTTCCACATCAGCCAGGCTGGAGAAAGCCCACATGCCAGACTCAAGATGAAGCCTTTCCCTTAACACTGATTCTACTCTCCCAGATGCCTGAACTCACCGCAGTGACGTCCCCATCACCTGGGGTCACCCATCATCAGTGGCTGCATGCAGGGCATTAATTCTGCTCAACAGATGGAGTTGATTGTCCCAATTCTGTTTGCTTTAATAAAGTAATAAAAAGCTGGGTTTGTGCCACATAACAATGCCACATTGCTGCCCTGCCAAACCTTTCCAACTTTCCAGAGGGTGTCCTTTTAGCATAGCAGTGCCCTCCTCAGGCCCAAACCCTGCGGTCCCGTTGAAGGCAGGCACCTATGAGCCACAGTATTTCAAAGCCCAGGTCTGCAACAACCATGTTATGGGTGTTTTGCCAGGAACAAGTAGCTGGCAGACACAGTCTCAAGATTGAACACTGACTTCGCATTGCCAGCCCAAGCTCAAAACATCTCATTGCATCACTCGGGTATGTTTTTCCTATCAAAAGAAGAGTGAGGAAGCTAGAAGAGCAACGGCACTTAAGCCATCACCTGGAGAATTACTCCCAAACACAAGTCCCTGCCCCAATGCTGACATGAAAGTGGATGAAAGGAAACAGTATTTTGAAATAAATGGATCAGGAAAAATGGTAGGAGAAGTAGGTGGTAGGAGAAGGGGACAGGGAATGGGCTGTGGAAGGCAGGTGAGCAGTAAGAGCAACATGGCCTCCACCTGGTAGCTGGCATTATGGCCAGTCCTGTCCTAAAGTTATCACTCTCCCATTTCCTTCCTCCAGAGCCTTTTTTAAGTAAGAAAGAAAAAAATAGGAGGGGGGGGGGGTGGTGAAGACAACAAAACAGACGAATCACTTTTTTTCCACCCCCTAAAATAACTGTTGGGGGTTTTTGGCAAAGAGCAGAAAAGGAATACTGCAGAGTTTGTCATCATTAGGTTAGAGAGACTGCCAAGATGTAATAGCATTAAAGCTGGAGGCATTGTGGGTAATGGCATGCAAATTGCTACAAAGGCACTGGAAAGCAAGGCCGTTGCCTGAGCAATGTGAAAAGGACACGGTCAAGTAGTCTTTTCAATGTGATTTTCACATACCATACTTTTTGCGATACTACTGCAGAAGTTCACAGATAAAGCACCTTAGAATCTGCTGATCCAGTCCCATGCGAGCTCTTGCATTGTATGGTAGGGTCCAGCATCATCAGAACTTCAACAGAGCTCTGGGGACAGCCTGGGAACAAGCAGGGGCTGCTCTCAACCACCACTTACCCTCTGAGTTCGCCCAGTGGTTTATCTCTTGATGCCCCCAATGCCGAGGAGCGAGCAAGGCACAAAAGAGCTCTTGTGGAAGGTAAGCCACGGGGAGCAGAACCTTGCTTCTTTAGTGGTGATGCCATTAAGTGTGGGGCAGTAAGAAAAAGCTGGGTGAAGCTACAGGCACGTTGCTTATCTGCAGCCCAAATGGCACATCTGACATCAGGCTTGGCTCTCAGACTTCAGACACTGCTTGTTTCTCACATCTCCCTCTCTTACCATCACCTCCTATTTACCTGGCTGCTCAGAGATGAGGGTCCAGCCTCTCCACTCATACCCTTGACCCAGGGAAAAACAACCAAAACACATCTAATCCGCCTGCTCTCCAGACATTTGAGTGACCTGAGAATGCCTTCTGCTAAGTTCAAGGGGCTCCTCATCAAGCACTGCAGCAGCAGTGAACTTTTTCCCCTGTTTTGGTTTTTTGGGTGTTTTGGGGTTTTTTTTATGCAATTAAGTACAGCTTCCTAATTGGTGTGCTGTGAGCCATTTATAGCTTTCTAATGACCATTTACTACTGTAGTACTTAAAAAAAAAAGCAGCCTAGATGGTGAACAAACTGCACATACCAGAGAAAGACTTCTCCAAAGTTAGGGTAGGGCAAAGCAGAGAGGGGCAATAAGGAGAAAGAAATGCTGTTAGTCCCTTTTCTACAGCCAAGAAGCAGAGTGATCAACAGGCACACTCCAAGTTTTTGATGCACTGAGATGAGAACATTTGTCTACCCAGTCCCAAAGCCATGTTTTATGGGCAAGGCCAAGTTTCAGGTCTGAGAACACAAGGGCTGAGAGTTCAGCCCTGATTTCCGGGAAGCATGCAGAAGCAGATGCTCCCATAGATCAGTTTTTTCCCAGTTTGTTCGCTGGTTAATGAACACTTTGATACAAAACCTCATGTGTTTCAGGAACTCTTTTCTTTTCTCCGTGCCAATATGCTATTTGTAAGATAATTGATCACTGTCTGAGCTGTGAGATCTAATTGATTTTCTGTGTTTGAATGACTGAAAGACCATATAAATACACATACAGGAGTGGAGACCCCAGACATCATAGAATACAGAATCATAGAATGGTTTGGGTTGGAAGGGACCCTAAAGATCATCTGGTTCCAACCCCCCTGCCATGCACAAAGACGCCTCCCACTAGACCAAGTTGCTCAAAGCCCCATCCAACCTGGTCTTGAACACATGGAGCATCCACAACTTCCCTGGACAACCTGTGCCAGTATCTCACCATCCTCAGAATAAATAACTTCTTCCTAATTTCTAATCTAAATCTACCTTCTTCCAGTTTGAAGCCATTACAAAGTACCAAAGAGATCAAGGTACTCCAGATCTTCAGAAACAGCATCTTTCCAATAGCATGGCATATTTTTTTTCCAAAATTTCTTTCCAGTAGTACCATTGTGAGCAAAAACCTCTTGCAAAAGGATGCGACAGCATCAGAGGAATTTTGTTTGTAGGGTGGGTTTTTTCCCTCCACCTACTACTGTGTGAAACACTCTCAAAGGCAGACAAACTACAATTGATCCTCATCTTTGTGACCCCGATTTCCACATTCTTAACTATGTGGGCTGAACCTTGCAAGAACAGTATCTTCCATAAAATTAAACACTAACAGTCAAAAACTGTGTTTTACCAGCAGATGCTGTGAATTTGAGGTAGTGTTTGTCTTGTTATTTTGTTTTAAAGCAGACAGAATCAAGACAGCTGAAGAGAGGCTGGTCCTAACCAACCTGACAGTGCCATTTTAATAGGATCTCACTTGGAATCATTAATAAGATGTCTGGAGCTCACTTGAACAATTGGTATGCTATGAAAACACTCATGGAGATGGAATACACTTGTATGCATCAGGAGTACTTAGTATACTAACTTTTTGATGGAAAAATGGAGAAAAGGATGGAGACAAAGTGCTGTCTGATACTTTCTGCATCAAGAAGAGAAACATCTTTGTGCTTGGAGGGCAAGGGTGTTGCAGAAGGGCCCACGGTCCTCTTGCTGTTCTCCAGCATCAGGAAGGGGAAGGTATTAAGGTCTGCCACATAAACTGGCCACCATGTGCTGGAGACCCTACATGAGGAGACACCCACACAGCAGGAGTGGCACGGATGGAGATCACCTGCTTTCTTCACTTACTGCTCCATGCTTGAGCTTCAAAGGCAGAACTTCAAACTCCCTGTACCATGAGACTCAATTTTTATGCTGAATGAGATAAAAGTCCCAGGGTTACCTCATTTACATCTCAATACTGGCAGGTTATAGATAGCTATTATTTATATATGTGTAAAACATCCATTTCTTATTCTCTGGGATATGGTAAGAAGAAAAATACCTATCTTCCTGTTTGCCTTTTCTGGAATGTTTCTGATTTTTGTTTATTTTCTTTTTTTTTCTCAAGTTTGACTGTTGCTGAGAATTTGCAAATAAATAAAGGAGTGAACAGCCCCATAAAAGCTGATTGTTTCCCCCTCCTGCAAAGACTGTCTTTGTGAAGAAGATTAAAAATCCTTCTGTGCTGCAGAAGACAAAGGTATCCCTCAGTGAGAGTAAGACATAAAAGAGGTTACTACATACATCTTTTGGCTGTGTGGACTGCTAATTCGCACCGTTGTCATCCTTTCTTGTCCATCTTTACTCTTTCTTCCCATTATTATTAAAGTTACCTCTGCAGTTGCTGAAGGTAACTTTGGAAGCAACTGTAGCTATATGAGCAAGAAAATTTGCTTTCCCAGCCAGCAGCAGGGAGACAGGCTCCATGAGGCCATCAATAAAGGAACTGCATCTGCTCACAGCTGGGATCACAGAACCAGCTTGGTTGAAAAAGACCTTCAAGGTCATCAAGTCCAACCATTAACCCAGCACTGCCAGGTCACCACTAAACCATGGTCTCAGCACCACATCTCCATGGCTTTGAAACCCCTCCAGGGATGGGGACTCCACCACTGCCCTGGGCAGCCTGGGTCAGGCCTTGACAACCCTTGCAGGGAAGAAATTCTTCCTAATGTCCAACCTAAACCTCCCCTGGCACAACTTGAAGACATTTCCTCTGGTCCTATCACTTGTTCCTTGGGAGAAAAGACTGACCCACCTGGCTCCAGCCTCCTTCCAAGGAGTTGTCAAGAGCAAGAAAGTCTTCCCTGAGCCTCCTTTTCTCCAGGCTCAATAACCCCAGCTCCCTCAGCTGCTCCTCACAAGACTTGTGCTCTAGACCCTTCCCCAGCTTTGCTGCCCTTCTCTGGATATGCTCCACCCCCTTGATGTCCTTCCTGAAGTAAGGTACCCAAATCTGAACCCAGGATTTAAGGGGCAGCCTCCCCAGTGCCAAGTCCAGGGGACGATTGCTGCCCTACTCCTGCTGGCTACACTAGTGCTGATCCAAGCCAGGATGCTGGTGGCCTTCTTGGCCACCTGGGCACACACTGGCTCATATCCAGCCAGCTGCTGACCAGCACAAATGACAGCAGGTGAGGATGCGTACTCTCGTGTCACTCCATGGTTCCATTTGGTGGCATAAGAGCTCACCCCTGAGTTCAAAACCCATTGTTACAATGAAGCCACGACTCATTACTTCAACACCAAGAGGAGGTGCAAAAGGTGTGCCATAATCATGTGTCTCATGGCTTGAGATCACAAACTTATAGTTATAGGCATAGCCCCACAACAGAGTCTCCATCCAGCACCAGCTGCTCAATCAGCCACCCCTGGCCCTGTTGAGGCTAAGTTCAGAAAGGCTCTACAGAAAGCCCTGAGGAACATCAAAATCTCATAAGACTTGCTCTGGAAGTTCAGGAGGTTCCTCCTATATCCATATATGAGCAGGGCCTCCTCCTCCCAACACCCTTGGTCAGTTGCTAGAAGCAGGGAGTCATCTCCTGCATTCATTACCTGCCAAAGTGCTCCCAGAACCCCATCAGCACTTTTACTGCTCCTCCCTCCTCACAGCCCAGCAGCAGTCTTGCAAGCCAGTGAGAAACCACTGAGTCCTCCTTACAAAGCATCTTGGTTCAGATGAAGGCCACATCCAAAAGCTGGTGGGTTTTTTTTCCCCTGTCCCCTCCAAAGTGCTTTGTCAGGATTCATTAGAAGCACAGCAGGTTTTACTGGTACCTGCACTATCAGCAGTGTCTGCTTTTCTTCTTTGCTGACAACCGACATTCAGCTGAAGAGATTTAAAAGACCTCCAGATTCAAAGTCTTGTAATGACTTTCCTCTTCCTTTCTTTCCTCTTCCTCTTTAATGGCTTTTACTGAAGGGAAGAGGACTTTTTTTCCCTTGCATGTCAAACGGAGCAAGGAAGAGATTCTGCTTTCTCATTTTCTCTCTTCTTCAACTCCCTGTTGCAGGTAGACCTCAGCAACTTATTTCTTCTTCTCCTTTTAGCTGCAGGGTACTACCAAGAACTTGCGACCATAGAGGAGGGTTACTACTTCAATAGATTTCAATAGACAAGAGTTTGGTGGACTTTGTTAAGGGGGGGGGGGAATAATATCAGTCTGCTCAGTGCTCAGGTACAACCAGATCTTCCTGTGACTAACTTCAGCCTCTTCCCTTTTGGAGCTGAGATGAAGAGCTTTTCCAGGCTGGCACCTGGAAAATGTCTTCTTCTCTCCTTCCAGACAAAAGGAGTCCAAAGAGTCATCAAAAGGAAAATGTTTTTAAAAAAATACCCAGAAGGGTAAATTGCCCCTAACGCAATTTACCTGTTTTTCTGAATGATGCCATTTCTTTATTAATTGCCAACCTAAAAATGTGATGCACTTGGGAATTTTTTTGAGCATAATGGGGGAGGGAAAGAGAGACAGAGCTGTGGTCCTCCAGAGCCCCTGAGTAAGGCTGCTTGATTGAAATCACTTGAATTTCCCCTATGCTTAAATAAAAGAGCACACCTGGTTTGTCTCAGAGATGTGGGAAAGAGCTGCAAAGGAAACCGCAGTCCAGGGTGGGAGTGCCCAAGGATGGACTCATACCGATAGTTTTCCTCTCTTTGTTTCTCATCTGCAACGACCTGAGATGGTGTTTGCACACAAGTCCTTTCTGGCAAGCACCAAATCAGGCCGCCTTTAAGTTATTTATCTTTGTCTACTGTTTGTGCAAGATGCCACACGCTCTTTAAAACAGAGAGGACCCCAGTGACTGCTGTAAGGGGCTCTGAAGATGCAACATACAAGAATCCAAGCGTGCAAGAGATGATCCCTGCAGGGGTGGGGACCACAGAGGTCAGCCAAAGCTGGAGCTGGTGGAGAGGAGGGACATTCTGGTTTGCATTTTGAGGCAGGAGGGTAGTTGCTGATGGCGAGAGTACATATTAAAGACATGGGAGGGATGGAAAAAAAATATGAGAACAAAGAAAAGTGTCACTTCTCATTTCTGATCAATCAGGAGCTGCAGGTGGGCTCTGAGCCCTGTCTAAACATAGTTTTCAAAGTCCATTGTCCAAGAAAGACTTGAAGATCCCCAAAATTACCCTTATCTGAAAATGTCAATATCCTGTACTGGGAATGAGAACTTGCCAGAAAACAATAATTGAGTGAATTGTGAGATCCGGGGATATCTCTTCCAAGAGCTTTTAATTTAACGTTAGATTCTTTTGAGAGGGAGAGGAAACACACAACAGGCTAAGAAACACAATCCACAGGTTGCAAGCATTCCCCTAGAAGATGAAGGATTTTGTATGTTTGCTCTGCCTGATTCTCTCTCTGGCCCCATGCATGTTTAATTAATCCCAGCTCTCTATCAAGCCAAGGTTTCAAACGTGATCTCCCATATCCTGGATAGATGCCCCGTGAGTAAGCATTTCCTACCTGAAAAAACTCCATAAAACAAGTCTGGCCAGCTTTCTTAGTTTTAGGTCACTTCTTAACACCAGTGATGGACTGAAGCCACAGCACAGCTGAAAGATCTATTAAAGTCATAGAATCACAGAATTGTTTCACTTGGAAAAGATCTTTAAGATCATCAAGTCCAACCACTAACCTAACTCTGCCAATCCCACCACTAAACCATGTCCCTCAGCACCACATCTCCACAGCTTTGAAACCCCTCCAGGGATGGGGACTCCACCACTGCCCTGGGCAGCCTGACAACCCTTTCAGTGGAGTTCTTCCTGAAGGCCAACCTGAAGTTCTCCTGCTGGAAACCTTTAGACATTCAAAGGCTTTCCCAAGCCTTTCCCAAGCCCACTGGGAAACATTAGGCCTTGTTGTATTTCTAGAGATTTTAGAAAATGTCTCAACAAGAGGTGGAAGCTGTTTATCAGTATAAACCCAGGGAGAAGGCAGTTTAGAAATGACGTTGGATTGGAGACACATTTAGAACATGACCTTTGTCAAGAGGCCTGTCAAGGGGCCTGCCAAGAGTCTGTGCGTGAAACCCATCCTCTTATATTCCACCTTCCAACAAAATGCAACCAAACAAAAATCTCACAGCCCTTCTTCCTTGTGAGCACGGAAACTGGGCAAGCCCTTGAGTGGTCAAGCCCACAGCTCTATGCCAGCTCTCTGCAAAATACCCACCAAACCTGCATATATCAATGCTGTGATATATGATTTGCAGAAGAGAGTGAGAATATAAATACTCTTTGGTGCACTGCAATTGCCAAGGTGGCTTTAGGGACATACATTTTTACTTGCCAGCTACGTTCTGCTGTCAGACTCCCACCCTTTAATTCACTTTGGTGAACAGACACAGAAACGGAAGGCAACCATTCCTCTGCTGATTTCTTGCTATCTCTATTCTCCAGCACCCAAAAAGCTGGCATGCCTTTGCCTAAATTCTCATCTTCAGTAAGTTTTCCCCTTTTTATTTCTTCTCTGCCACGCATGCAAACCCATTCTTTTAATCCTTACTGTCCTGGAGATGTCCCCTCCACTCCCTAAACCCACATCGATCACAGAAATCCTTCCAGAAAATTCATCCAAGACTTGACTCACTCTTAAAATATCCCAGCCCATAGAGAGTGTGCAAAACCTCACACAGGGCATCCATGATCGTTAAAGAGTCTAATTATGTACTTTCCCATTACTAAGCCTGATTTGATTTAAGCATCTCCCTTGGCTAGCACTCTGGGACATAACACCATGCTCTGAATCATCCCTATCCCATCTGCTCTGGTCTTTGTCCTTCCTTTTTCGCAGGTAGGATAACATGATGTGCCAACTTAAATATTTAATAGCAGTGCTAATGGCTTCATTAAGTGAAGTCGGGGGGGGGGGGGGCGGGGGGGGGGGCATTTTCTTGGTTTAGGATGACAGAACTGGGTTTGTACTAATGGGCAACCTGTACATCCCAGTCCTGGGATGCTTCTGTCCTCATGCTGTGCTCCTGGGATGTGACTACCAGGGCTAGGGGCAGACAGTACCAGGCTCATGCCCAGCACCAAGTCACCACTGACCAAAGGCTTGTACCAACACAGCTTTAAAGGATGATATTTTTGTGGTGTGCTTCTTTTCAGGTAAAAGGATTGAGCAGCTCTAACAAACCTTCATGGGATGATGTTATGGAGCCCTCAACCAAATCAAGGCAGCCAAACCCACCACAAACCTGGCCTTGGAGTGAGCAATGGGGTTTTGAGCAGAAAATCAGTGCAGCTGTGCTAAAATTACCCTGTTTTCACCTTGCTAGGTTTTTCCTGACAGTTTGCAAATCCCGTCGACGGGAAATAAAAACCCTCACCACCGTTTCAGCGCCAGATGGTAGTTGTTGTTTATGAAAACCACCGTTTGTTTTCATGGAAACTACTAAAAGGATAGCGAGCAAACCTGGAAAAACACAGCTTACCCTTTGGGGAAGAGTATATCTTATAGACGGCTTTTGTTGCCACTGCTGATCTGCAGCTGATGGAGCATGCTTGGGAGATGGTGCAGGAGACCACCCTAAAGCTCTGCCCAACCCAAGAGACCAACTGTGGGATGCAGAGCCCATCAGCTGAAATTCAGCCTAGATTAATGAGAAGTAGAAGAGAAATACCTCACATGATGTGCCAGGTCACCAGCAGAGACAGATCACTCCTGAACCTCCGTTACGCAGAGAATGAAATCATGGGCATGCTCTTCACGTGTGGTGGATGAGCCTGAAGAACTGAGGTCAATCCAGTGAGGGAGATGACTAGGAAAAACTTACACACGAGCTTTGTGTCTTACAGTTATAAAACCAAGCTCCATTCTTCACATTTTTGGTCAAGTAGGAAGTAAAACTCGATCAACAGATAGACTTTAATCACTGAAAGTGTTCAAGGTGAGCTTAGATAGGGCTTTGAGCAACCTGATCTAGTGACAGATTTTCCTGCCCATGGCAGGAGGTTTGGACTAGATGATCTTTCAAGGTCCCTTCCAACGCAAACCATTCTATGAGTCTACGAGCTTCTCATACACTGGACTTGCCCCAGGGCACTTCCACCTCTGTCTGATCTGTATCACCTGGTCTCCCTAACAACTGTCTCTGTGCCCCGTGGCACAACATCAGTTTTGGCTGGATTAATTTTAGCCTGATCCCATGAGAGCAAGGCCCACAGCACAGGCAGTGTAAATCCTGTTAGCTATGGTGGCCCCAGGCCATGAGTGACACCAGTTTCTAGAGAAGACTCATAAATATCCTCTGAGTTTTCTTCTTCTGAATTTTTGCTTTGCTTAGAGGGGACATGTAATACTTCATCTGTCATGATTGCTCCCATGGCCCCATGTTCTGATGTCATAAGCTTGTAATTACAGTGACATCACTGACAGACCAAGCAGAAGGAGAAAGGGCTCCAGGGCTAAGCAAAGGACCTTCTCTCTAATGTGGGGCAGTCATGTGGCCAACAGGACATTCCACACACAAATGCCACCAAGGAAATACTCACAAGCAGGAAAAGTTTCACATTCTTCAGCCCAGATTTATCTTTGGTATTTACTGCCAAAGTGAGACCTGACCAACCTGTGGTGGGTTTGGACACATTGCAGGCACGCATCTGCTAATTGGGGAGGCTTGCTCTGCTTCCAGGGTTTATTTTAGCCTGTTTCCAAGAACTTCCATTCCTCCACAGGACAGTTTTATGAGCAAAGATAGGTTTTGGAAGAAAACAGGGCTGTGTCAGGGTGAGACCTGGTTTGGTGGTGCTGTGGTACTACAGTTTAGCCTGTTGATGAAGCTGTGGTTACTCTTCCTTAACATATCTGCAGAAAAAAAAAGGGGAAAATGCTCAAGCATTCTGTCTCAGATCAGCACTAGCATGGCCAGCAGGACTAGGGCAGGGATTGTCCCCCTGGACTTGGCACTGGCGAGGCCGCTCCTCGGATCCTGGATTCAGGTTTGGGCCCCTCACTCCAAGAAGGACATTGAGGGGCTGGAGTGTGGCCAGAGAAGGGCAACAAAGCTGGGGAAGTGCCTAGAGCACAAGTCTTGGGAGGAGCGGCTGAGGGACCTGGGGTCATTGAGACTGGAGATAAGGAGGCTCAGGGGAGACCTTCTTGCTCTTGACAGCTCCCTGGAAGGAGGTTGGAGCCAGGTGGGGTCGGTCTCTTCTCCCAAGGAACAAGCAAAAGGACAAGAGGAGACAGCCTCAAGTTGCACCAGAGGAGGTTTAGGTTGGACATGAGGAAGAATTTCTTCCCCACAAGTGTTGTCAAGGCCTGGCCCAGGCTGCCGAGGGCAGTGGTGGAGTCCCCATCCCTGGAGGGGTTTCAGAGCCATGGAGATGTGATGCTGAGGGACATGGTTTACTAGTGAACTGGTAGTACTGTGTTAACTGTTGGACTTGATGATCTTTTCCAACCGAAACAATTCTATGATTCTATAAAGACAAAATTCCAGCATTGCTGGGCTCAGAATGACCCTGTTTAAGAGTCTGGTGTCAGCCTCATTGAATTCAGCTCTCCTAAGACCATCTCCAAGCACATGTAGATACTCATCCTTATGCACACTAGCCAATGTTGATCTTTTGCATCCATCAATCACTGCTCTCCTGGCACAAAAAGCAGCAATGGGGATGAGTAAATATTTGCTGGCACCAATGAGTGCCATCATCTGGAAGGACAGCAGGGTGGATTTGGGACAAGTTGAGGAGCTAAGAATAGTCCTCCTTGTCATCCATACAATGCCCTTGAGCAGTCCCCCCCATGCACACCTCACCACCTGGACAGTCCAGCCTTGCAGACCGACAGCTACTGCTGCCTGCCTTTTTTCAGTGTTGTTACTCAAGGGCCTGGTTTCTTGGCAGGTCATCTAGAAATCAAAAAACAACTCCATGAGAGAGTAGATCTCCAGATAGAAAAACTGTAAAGACTTACGTGCCATAGCCTGTGATTTTCTGAAAGATATCAGCCACTCGCTTGTGTTGTTGGGTGGTAGGAAAGGGCAGAGAGAGGACATCATGCTGTTGCTACATCATCAGTTTCCTTTGACATATTCTTCTGCCACATCTTTGTATTTTTTCATTTTGGAAGCAGATTTATTAAAGGTGTACTTCAGCCTGATTAAATAAAATAACGTGGCATTAGCAAACAAAGTTTTGGGTTTTTTTTTAATCTCAGCACACCACAAAAAAAAAAAAAAAAAAAAAAAAAGAGAAAAAAGAAAAAAAATCACTGTAATACAAATAGCTATTCAAT
>JANHGN010008049.1:42705-75854 GCA_024605025.1 Megaceryle maxima | reverse complement strand
CCTGGAGGGGTTTCAAAGCTGTGGAGATGTGGTGCTGAGGGCCATGGTTTAGTGGTGACCTGGCAGTGCTGGGTTAACACTAGATCTTGAAGGACTAGATCTTGAAGGACTTTTCCAACCTAAATGGCTCTATGTTAGAAAAAGTCATCTTCAGTTCACCTCAGATGTTCTCTTATGTTTTATTTGATATCCACAAGTTTTTCTATTGCAAAAAGCAGCCACTACTCATATCTATTAATTACCTCTGAATCCTATCGTATTGAGTCAGTCTTTAGAAGAAACATTTCCATACCACAATCATCCTCCTTCCCTCTCCCTGAGCCTTTCTTTCCCCATCCTTCCTTCTTCCTGCCTGAGTTAGTGGCAGGCCAGAGCTGTGTGCAGCACTCCTGACACGGACGCACCCTCTATCACAGCATAATCTTGTTTGCAGGTTTGCTCTCTGCTTTTCTAGTAATTACTATCATTTGATTGGCTTCCTTCGACTGCCACTGAGAACAGAGTTGATATTTTCAGCCAGCTACCTATTATAATGGTGAGATCTCCCTGGCGAGTGGTAATAGCCAGTGCAGAGCCCATTACCATCCATATAAAATCAGGATTGTTTTCTCCCAGATGAAGACAGTGCAGGAAAACAGGATTTGCTAAAAAAAAAGTTATAATAATAAACAATCAGAGGGCTGTTGTCCCCCTCCTTGTCCCAACTCCTTAACTCTGCCCTTTCTGGGGGAGTGCAATGAGTTCCCAGACTCTTTTCATCCCATTTGGCACATTCCTGTCCGGAAGCTCCTCACTGCACTGGCCTCTTTACCTTGGGAAAGTTAAGACAAAGAGCTTTCAAGGATGGAGTTGCGTATAGTGTTACCTCAGCGCTGTGTTTTAAGGCGTTTCTTCGGCTTTTATGCTCCCCCTCCCCCTTTTTCCACGCCAGCATTGATTACAGTGGGTAATTGTTTTCTAATTGGCCTGCAGCTGCTTATCTATCTTAGATAATTAAAGTGAAGAAGAAGAAATAAGAAAATGGAACTTTATTCTTAAGTAGCTGCCTATCGACTGCCTCAATCGATAGGGAGGTCACTTTGGGCAGCTAGGCAAGCAGGACGCGTCCTTGACTGAAATGCATACCCCGACAAACCCAGTGAGGCACTGGCCAACCTCTCACTCCTGATACTCCCCCTTTATTTTGTCTGACGCCACAGTTTTGACAAACTTGGTCGTATTGCGCAAGACACTGACAAAATCCCTTCGGTCCAGCAAGACTATGTCAGAGGACGCCACCCAACGATCAGTCTGTTTGAGAGGCAATAGCAGAAAGAGATGAATGTCAGAGGGTGCCACAGACTGATTTATCTGGGCTAGCAGGAGAAAGCACAATCTCAGTATCTTCAAGATCTCTACTCCCTTGTCAAGTTGGACTGAAACCAGACAACAAAACTATTGACTGCTCAACCATGGGTCAAAAAAAAAAAAAAAAAAAAAAAAAAAAAAATCATTAAAAGGGGTGAAGCCAGCCCACAGTGCGACGGCACAATCTACTTTTTTGCCAACAAAGGCATCCCAGAGCCTCCTAGTCAAACACGTGATGGATTCCACCTTCAAACCCACACAGCTGTATTGGACAGTAAGTGCACCAGGGCACTCTGCCTTCTCACAAATGCCCACACCAGTCATAACTCAGATGCAACTCTGGAAAACACACTCTGCCCAGAGAAGTTGAGAAACTTTCCAAGAATCTTAAGAGTTCAGTATCTGGCTCTATTTCTACCTCAGACTTCATAGATAAGAGTCAAAAATGCAGCTCCCTACTGTATCAGCAAGAAGGGGTCACATTGAGCTTTTGAAGTGCTGCTCAAAGCAGCTGGACCATATGGCAAAGGGTGTTAGACTTGACTCAGTCTGCCATAAGTCTTGTCTGAACAGCCAATGAACACCTACATACCTCAGACACCACCACACCATGTGCAAAGGGCAAGCGTGACAGCTCCTACCATAACACATCTCCCATGAGCTCTGAAAAACCTCATGAAACAGTGCAACTAACTCATTATCAGAGTTGACAAGAGAAGCTAATGAGGGTCTGGAAATTAACTTGTTGCCACAACTTTTGTTTTGCACTTGGGCAAGATGTACAACTAAGAGCAGAAGTCCCGACTAACTTTTAACATCCACCTAACACAATTTACAGACACTGGGATGCTGAAAGCTGGCTCAGCACTTTGCAGGGGCCAGCAGAAACTCTAACATCTGAGTTTCAAGTCAACTAGAGAGATGAAGAGTGGAAACACCTACTACAGAAGCCATGACAGAGATGCATTTGTCCCATTGCAGGTGCTCAGGATGTCACCACATCCATGAAAGCTGTTGTGCTTTCCCCCCCATAAATAATGGGGAAGCACTACACACTTTTGGGAATTAGCTGACTGGAACCAATTGCCCAGAGAGGTGGTCCATGTCCCATCCCTGGAACCATTCCAGGTGAGATTGGCCAGGGGTCTGAGCAACCTGCTCTTGTTGCAGCTGTTCCTGCTCCCTGCAGGGCCTTGAAAGGTCCCTTCCCCCCCGAAGCAGTCTGTGATTCTATGAACATGCTCTTTCCTAAGATCTCCTGGTAAACTAAGGAGGTCCTGCTCAACCAGCCTCCCAGAAACCTCAAATTCCATGCTCTAAGCACACAGCATGATAAAATCAGAACCAACTTCATCAAAGTACTTTTGAAATAAAATAGAAGGGTTTTATTTGTTCTTTCACCCCTTTTCCTGCAAATCATACTGGAAACACTCCAAGCAGGAACCTTCTTTGTGTCTGTGCATGTAAAACTTCCAAGTACATACTAATTCTGTTTAATTACAGATTTACTTCACTGGCCACATTGCTAACACCAGCAACAGCCAATATTTGCAGCTGAGGGAATGAGGGAAAAGGAAAGCAAGGTTTTTTTCCGTGCTCTCGCCCCTCTCAAACCCTGTCCCTGCTTCCCCATCCATTCAGAACTTGGTGTGCAGGAGCACCACAAAGATAACCCACTCTTTATTTGTACAATTTATTAGATAATCTCCTTCTAATCGAGAACTAATTAAAGGAAGTGAATGCTTGGTTGGAAACAGGGATTAAAATGTGGATAATTATCATAAATGCTACATTTGTTGTTCTCCTCCTCCTCGCTCCCTTGCCCCCCCAGTTACTCTCCCAGGCTGTTCCTGATAATGCTCAGACTGTCTCAGAGGGGTTTGCTTTCACAATCAATTATTTTCTTTTTGTCTCTCTGGCTAATGTTTCATTTGTGTGAGAACATTAGCGAGAACTATTTTCTTTTCCTTGTAAATTCATTTAGACGACAGTGACAGAAGGTGGGGAGGTGGCAGCTGTAGAGGGGGAAAAAAAAAGCCAAACCAACAACAAACCACGAAACAGGAACATTAAACAGAAGCTTATAAATTATTTCATCTTCTCCAGACAATCCAGATCTGTCACTGCTCTGTGTGCGAGGGGATTTTTTTAGGGTGTTTTTTTTTTTTTGCCCAAGAGCTCCTCACAGGCACAAGACATTGATGTATGTGGGAGCGAATCTGCACAGCGCTCTCTGCTGCAGCTCGTTCTGCCTGCTCACCTGCCAGAGCTGCTGCCTCCACCAGCAAGGGCCATGGTCATGGAAAGATCTTTGGAGATACTATCTAGGTCACAGCCAGCAAGGAAAAAAAATTTAGTTTTGCTAGTCCTCTTTGGCTAAAGTGGTTTTTAAAGCCGATAGCTACACAGGCAGAGCCTATTGCTTTGTTGCAAGAGGACCATTTCTTGATCAAGCAAAGATTTTGAGAAGTAGGAGGTTGCTTGGGTCAAGCCACACCACCTTGAAATGAGTGCTTTTGGACAAGAAGTGCTTGCACTAGATCACAGACTGGTTTGGGTTGAGAGACCCCTTTCAAGGCCATCCAGTCCAACCCCCCTGCAGGGAGCAGGGGCAGCTGCAACCAGAGCAGGTTGCTCAGAGCCCCAGCCAACCTCACCTGGAATGGTTCCAGGGATGGGGCATCGACCACCTTAGATGGATGTGAGGCTCCATTCCCACAGTGACATCCTGCAAGCCCAAGGCTGATGACTCAGCAGATGGGAAAAGATAGATGCTGCAGGACACAGCATCAAAAGTTGACCATAAGCACACAAATCATTACTCCTTTAAAAGTGCCCTAGCATGAGAAAAGGTGCAAAATGGGGAGAATTATGATGCAGGGAGGAGGTCCCTCAACAGTCTGATGCCAAAACAAGAGAGGGATGGCAACACCATGGCCAAGAGGCAGCAAAACAGGAGTGCGTTTTCATGGGTTGCATTAGACATTTTTACACTGTGTCTGAACTTTTTGAGGATTAATTAGGCAGCAAACAAAGTGATAAAAACACAAAGGTGAAAGGCATATTTTTTTTTTCTTCTATGGAAGTGAAAGGCTCTTCCTGCCCAACTTGTACCTGTCATGTCAAAGTCCCACCTCATATCATGTCCCAAAACACCCCTGAGGCAGTCCCCCAAGTTCTAATGTGAGCAATGCCAAGGGGACAGGACAACCCCAATAGGAAAACAGTCCTGTCGGGCACTTGACATTCAGTTTGATTTTGGCAGTCCTTGCAATAACCCTATGAAGAAATGATGCTTGGGGTGGGGCTGGGTGCACACCAGAAAAGGCACGGAGAGGTTTCCTTGCCAGCATCTGCTGCCTCCAGTGATTGTCCCCATGAAATGGGGACAGCAAAGCAGCTCCTGGACCAAGAGCACAGGTTTTGATGCCAATCCACTCCACAGCTTCAGGAAGATAGCTCTGGCTTGGCTCAGCTTCGGCACAAGTCAAACCAGACCAAGCACAGATTTTCACCTACAGATCAAGAATCTTACAGTTTACACTGGCCCGGAAGAGAAGCGCTGTGCACAAACCTGCAAGGCATTAGCATTTTGTTATTTCTGAAAATTAGGAATGATTATATTTCACAGGGATATGCAATGCTTAAGTGTCTGGGCTCATACATCTTTCTCATCACCCCTTCTGCCTTGAAGTAAGGTCTTGCTCTCCAAGAACCTAGACAATAACACTCGAAGGAAATGAAAAGCAACCTGGCTGGTGATATGTATAAAATATGACATCTCCAGAAATCCCAAACTTCAAAGGGGCAGCTTTCAGCTCATGACTATCTACTTCCTCCAGCCCTCAAGGCTAGTGTCATAATTTTAAAGCCACGGGAATCATTTGATCTCTCCAAATGGCAGCTCAGTGGTCTAGCATGCTTCTGGATGTCACAAAAGTGCGTGCTGCCACCAGCAATATTCTGCAGGGGTTAGTCTTTGAAAGGACAGATTGAGATGAAACAAACCAAAGATTCAGTGACAGGGGGAGGAAAGCTGTTTAAAAGGACAATTGCACGCCGAGGGACTTCAGGGTCCAGTTTACGTGACTCTGTCACGCAGGGTTGACAACACAGTGGGATGTCAGAGGTTCTCAGGTGTGCCAGCCATGCCAGCATGATGCATTAACCTCCAAGGACTCCTCCCAACCTCACACAACAGCCTGTGGCTCACACAAGAGGTGCATGGAGCCTGGTCACAGGATTAGGGAGAGCACAGGTCTTCTCTGTGTCACCCCAGCAGCGTGGGGAAGACACCATCCTCCTCCCCCTCACCCTTCAGAGCATGCTGTAGGGACCAGCCCTCCTCCAGGACACTCAGCAAGTGGGTGAAGAGGAGAGGACAAGAGAGACTGCCAACATAAATAATTGGATGCCTGCTGGTGATAACTCTTAATTAGAGGCTTTTCAGCAACTAAATGTTTATATGGAATTAATGTATTTATTTTGATGTATACACACAGTAATAAACAAGCACCCTTCCTATGCTCCAGCAATTAGAGAAGCTTATTGCAAACAGACCCACCACCGCCCACAGATGGGCTCGTGCACAGAGACTTCAAGGAGCCAGTCTGCAAACCAGCCCCTCTCTCCTTCCCCATGGCCCAGAGGTGACCCAGAGAGCAGCTCTGAGAGATGGGAGGGACAGAGCTTTCCCAGGGTAAGGCAGTGGGTGATCAGGCTGTTGGAGCAGGGTCCCTTAATCCAGGTAGAATTGGCACATGAGAAACTTTGCCTGATCCAGCCTGGAAAACAGTGAGTCAAGAACAGTTTTCATATTGCAAACAGCCAGTGATAAGTCATAGGACAAGAGGAAATGGCCTCAAGTTGCACCAGGGGAGGCTTAGGTTGGACATCAGGGAAAAACGTCTTCCCTGCAAGGGTTGTCAAGGCCTGGCCCAGGCTGCCCAGGGCAGTGGTAGAGTCCCCATCCCTGGAGGGGTTTCAAAGCCATGGAGATGTGGTGCTGAGGGACATGGTTTAGCGGTGACCTGGCAGTTGGAATCTGTGATCTTACAACATCTCCAACCAAAATGATCCTGTGATTCTAAACTGAGACTGTATGGCCACCACTGGAAGGTGGATTGGCAGGATACGAACGTGGGTGCTGAACATGTTGCTGGATTTTACCTGTTCAGATCTGATAACTATTAAAACATTTGAGGAACTCGGGTGTTTTCACATCCCTGGAATTCAAGGCAGACTCCCACACCTTCTTCATGGCTGGCTTATCAACTGCTGAGCAAGGTCCTTATTAACCTAATTTAATAGAAATTCCCATCCCTGCTCCAGACTCCTCTGCTAACAGGGGTGCCTGTATTTCCAAGGCTGTTGCAGCCCTGTAGTGAGCAGGCCAGGCCGCTTGCTGTATCGTGGTCTTTTTTATTTAATAAAAAAGAAGAAAACAAACCCCACCTCTCTTTCTTGTGCAGCATTGTGCTACCATTGCAAAGCCCATCTCACTTTCCCAGTGATAGACCAATAAATTGAGTTTTCCTGCAGGAGCAGGGATACCCTCTCAGCCATGAACATCCTTGTGATCCCAGCCATGAAAAGCAGTGTTCAAAAATCAAAGATGATGAAATCTTTTCATTACAAAAATATATATATATAAAACTGGGCTGACTATTGCTATCTCTTCTCCGTTCCCCCCGAGAGCTCTCTGTGAATTCCCCTCTGAGCAGATCTGTCAGTTTGCGGTACTTGGGGCAGCACTTGTGATAATTTATCTTCAGTTATTTTATTTCTGCTGGTTTCTAAGCTAATAACAAGCAAAGAGGGTTCATCTCCTGCTCTGGGCACCCTCCCATTACTTAACTACCAATTAATAAACCAGATAATGGACTGTTTCTCCCACACAGGAATAAATACTCATTCGATTAAACTTGTGGCAACACAGCATCTCCAATCTGTTCAGAAACTGCCACCAGTGCACAACTGAGTGGCCTGCATAGAATCATAGACTCATTTTGGTTAGAGAAGACCTTCAAGATCATCAAGTCCAACCATTAACCCAGCACTGCCAGGTCACCACTAAACCATGGCCCTCAGCACCACATCTCCATGGCTTTGAAACCCCTCCAGGGATGGGGACTCCACCACTGCCCTGGGCAGCCTGGGCCAGGTCTCAACAACCCTTCCAGTGAAGAAATTTTTTGTACTGTCCACCCTAAACCTCCCCTGGTACAACTTGAGGCCACCTCCTCTTGTCCTACCGCTTGTTTCTTGGAAGAAGAGACCGACCCCACCTGGCTCCAACCTCCTTCCAAGGAGCTGTCCAGAGCAAAAAGGTCTCTCTTGAGCCTCCTTTTCTCCAGGCTCAACAACCCCAGCTCCCTCAGCTGCTGCTCACAAGATTTGTGCTCTAGACCCTTCCCCAGCTTTGTTGCCCTTCTCTGGACACTCTCCAGTCCTTCAACGTCCTTCTTGAAGTTAGGGGCCCAAAACCAAACCCAGGCTTCAAGATGTGGCCTCACTGGTCCCTAGTCCAGGGAGATGTTCCCTGTCCTAGTCCTGCTGGCCACACTAGTGCTGATCCAAGCCAGGATGCTGGCTTCTTGGCCACCTGGGCACACACTTGCTCCCATACCTGGGCAGAGTTTTGAACAGATGGCCCATCCAGGCAGACCATTCCTGGCTACGCATGATGCAACTACGGGGAAGAATAGGAGGCTCCCACCCATGAAGAGAGGAAGGTCTTGGATCTGGTGACAAGAGAAGGGTGCCCACAGGGACCCAAACCAGCAGAAACCACCAGGCATTCATCACATAGATTCATAATTCAAGAATAAATCAGAATACCATGACACATAGAATGAGAGGGCAGCCAACCAGCTAACATCCCATTACATTGACAACATTTTAACTAAACTAATGCATTTTGGGCTATAAAGCAGGAGACCTGGAGTTAAAAAATAAACAAAACAAAAGAAAACCAACCAAACAGAAAAAGCCACCAAAACAACAACACAACCCCAGATTGACCTTTTTCTCCCTGCAGCCATTTTCTTAGAAAAGTGATCTGAGTAGCCTTTTTGCAGCACATCTGGCATTTTTACCTGCAGCTCTATGATGAAGCGTAGATATAAGTAGAAAGGACAGACCAGGAGGCTACAACAGCAGCAGCATGCTGATACTAGGTAGAAACCCGCTACAGCCAAAGCTTTGGTCTAATCTAGGACATGGGAGCTGTTACTGAACCAGGCCTGATCTAGTAAAATGCAAAAGCACCTAAAGCTGTTCTCCACCTGTGCAACCACACTGTGCTCCCCAAGGAGGGGGCCTCATCAGCAAAATATATATTTCTGGATCCTCCAGACAGAGGAACCAGCCCCAAATGACTCCTTCCCTGGTAGTTTATGTCAGTCTAAAAATAACACAGGTTTTAGTCACATGCTTCACTTGGTGACCAAACACCTGAGGTGGTAACAGAATAAGCCACAAAGCCCTTTTAAAAAAGTTTTACAAAAGTTGTGCCACTTTCCAAGGCTCAGCTTTCCAGGTAAGCACCTCTTACTCCCCTGTTCATTTAATCTCTTCCGAAGACACAGTGATAAACACCATTTCATCTGCATCTTGCAACAAAGCACCCTAGATCCAAGCTCATTCCCAAAAGTATTTGCTTGGAAGAGCAAAGCCAGCCTGCTCCTAGCCCTAGAGGACTCCAAAAACATCGCATCCAGCTCAGTCTCTTAACTTGCAGATGTATCTCAAGGTAAAACAGAAGAATTTCTTAACATAGCAGCCCTCTGAGAAATGAATGAGCTCAAATCTGCTCCCACATCCCCAAATATTTTTTACCTGCTCTCCTAAGTTTTCAAGTTTCCTAAGTTTTTCAGCTTCCAGAAGAAAGCAGAAAACTTCACAAGTGCCTCACTCGTGCTTTTGTAAGGTCTTGCAGCTATGAAACTGCTCACAGATGGGCTAACGAAGGCAGGCCAATTAGGCCTCCCTAACAAGATCCTTTCATTTGAGTGGATCCAGGTGTACCTTTCAATTTCTGAAGGTGCTTCCTTTGTTGCCTCTTCCCAGAGGGTACTCTAGTGCTAAATTGCTTATCAGTTGAAGAATGCTTTGTAAATGCTCCCATATTCTCCTGCACCTATCTTGTAACTTTGAGGATAGAGGACTGATTGGAAAGCGCCAAACTTTATAAAGAAGCTCTGTGTTCACTGGTACCACCTAATACCTCAGAGGTAGATGAGCTGTGCGTGAGATGAAAGGAGATAGATGTGTTAGAGAGAAGCTTCGCCTTCTGTTACCACTATATGTTGATAACCTGGGTTATTACTTCATCACAGGACTCTCTCATGGATAAATTGTAAGGTTTATATATGAAAATACAGCACCTGCTATCAATGGAAGCAGTTTTTCCTAGCTATGGGCTCCTGATGGGTGCCCTAATCTCAGCTGGCGTGGAACCAAGACTCCCTAGCAGCACAGTCACACCTTGCCTCCTACTTTTCCTGTCTCTGACTTCTCCCTTCCCAATCTGGCTCACTCAGCTTCTGAACATAGACTAATAATAAAAAGATATTTTTCATCATTTGTGGGTGTTTAGTAGTGCTGTTCCTGCAGGCGCAATCGTGTCCATCTATAACTCCATCCCTTTGCAAGTGTCCTCTCCGGTGCCCAGGTGGGGTGAAGAGCTGCAGTGAGTTTATGCTAAAACTTTTGCAAGAATGGAGCTTAAATGGCTGACAGGTAGAGCTAGAGAGCACTGAAGATAGGGAGAGGATGTTAGCATTGGAGGTAGAGCGGGGTGCACGCCAGGCAAAAAGGAGCTGGCCCCAGCTCTTCCTCTTGCTGATGCTTACACTGTTCCAGAGGTGATTTTGCCTCGGAGAAAGCTCTCACGTACACTGTGATTTTGTGAGAGGCAGGGACCAGAAAGGTAGGCAGGATGAAAATCAATCAAGATTTGTCAAATACGCTGGAGAACTCATTTTTATGAGATAAGTGCCTTCAGAGGAAGCGTTGGTAGACACCTACCACATGTTCAGCCTGCTTAGTGGCAAAGTATGCAACATTAATCACTGTCACTTGGAAGGGCTGGGTTCCAGCTGGAACCATCTTCCAAGTTTCTTCTTCCTTCAGCCATCTTCTCTCCTTTCCCCTCTCTGATCAGTGGCAGGGAGATGGTTTGTGTTCAGAGATCCATAAACCTGCAAACTAGGCTGATGGTCTTGGCAGCTGCTGTACCATCCCATCGTTTATTTGGGTGCTGAGCCACCCACTGCACTTCAGCTTGTTGCACCAAATAGACTCCCATTTCATGCAAGATCATTAGAAGTGTGGGCCAAAATTGTGGCAGAGATGCCTACTGCCTCTTAGCAGATAAAGTTCATGTGCTGCTGTCCCACTGCAGTGGGACCTTGCCCTTAGAAGCACTCAGGAAAAGATAAGGCAACTGGCTTGGGAAAACCCCTCTTTTCAGAGCAATTATCAGTGGTGAGTAAAGATGGCTTGATGGCCCAGGCAGGTTGGTGCTCATTCAGGAGCCTGAGCTCTGCTGAAGGCAGCTTGGGAGCAGGAGCAGATCATGGGAATCCCATAAGCATCACTAGAAGAGCCTGCAAGGACCTGAGCTGTCTAAGTTATAGAAGGGGGAAAAGTGATGTTCTTCCAAGACATTATCTCCAGCCTCCTCCACCTGCCTCCTGCTCCCCATAACATTTCTTACCGTAGTGCATAATTTGCTTCTGTGAGGTTTTGCTATGTCTTACGCTCACCCATCCTGAAGATGAGTGAGGGGACTTCATCGCAACAGGGTGAAGGGAACAGCCCTGTCCTAAGGGCTGTCACCCTGGACTCCTCTTTTTCCATGTGTCAACCCATTTTTAATTCTCTTACCTCGGATCTTGTTCCCACATTTTAATAGCCTGAATTAGGGGTCTCAGCAGCTATTCTGATGGTAGGCCCCGAGGCAGTCACGCTGGATAACTCCTGCTAGGTTAAATATTGCACCTGGGGAGTGGGGAAAACCAGTTTGTAGAAATAGGTATGAAGCCCCCATGGATTGTACTGTTAAGACTAGAAGGAGAGAAAAAAATGTCTAGGAAGTCATAAAAACACCCTATTTTCAGGTCTTAAGCAGGTTACAATCTTTAGAGATAAGCTTCAGCAAGGGAGGAAATTGCCCTAAGCCCTCGTGCCACAGGGCTCTGCTCTGCACCACTGCAGCTGTCACTGGGGACACGGGGTGGGATTAGAGAGATGAAGCTCTATCCAGATCTGTTCCTTGCAGCAACGATGACATTCATTGCAGGAGGAGATGAGCAGCATTTCCAAAGCTTCCCAGCTGGGAGATATTATCACCCTGCAGCAGGACTTGGTTTAACAGGATGGCAAAGAGAAACAGGCAACAAGGACCATAAAAATACTTCTACCACCCCTTCAGTTGCCAGCAGAAAACCTGTCAAGCCAAGAGGTACAGTTGCCCGCTCTGGGTGACTTAGGCTCTATTTGCTAGCGTGGCACTTCCCAGGCAGGGCTTGCTGCAGGTTTATTTTCTGCTTCCCCTCTCACCCCTTCATTCATCTTCCCTGCCTCTCGAGAGCTTTTAGCTAAGAAGACTGAAACAGCACCAGCACCACGCTCACTGGGCAGCCCTTCCCCATACAATCCTTCTCACCAGGTGACTGATGGCAGTGCAGAAACAGGACTGCAGAGTGATAGAGGTTGCAAGGGTCCTTTGGAGATCAACTTGTCCAACCCCCCTGCTATAGCAGGGTGACCCAGAGCAGGTTGCATGCCCCATACCACCCCCCCTGCCAAGGAGCAGGTGCCAAGGCTGGGGGTATACAAGGATCTTAAGATTTTGTTGCAAGTCATAGCACAGGCCATAATTTGGAAGAGGGGGTTCCTGACAGACACAGAGGGACCAAGAAGCCTCTGGATCTTTGCTTAGAAGAGGGAGGGATGCAGATTCCAACCTGGGGTCAGGGACTGCTGGTGGCACACATCAGAAATGTGAGAAAAATTGGGGCAAGATCCTCTAAACCAGGCAAAGGAAAACAACAGAGCCAAAGAGCAGCAAGGCCAAGCAGACACCCTGCTCTGTCCCCACCTCATCTCAGGGACCGTTTTCAGGGTTAAACAATAAGGCAATCTGCAGAACCCCAAGAATCTGAGCTTTTTGAATGATAAAAGGCCAGGGCTGGCACCAAATCCAGTGCTCCAGAACCTGCACAGCAGCAAGGTAATATAACTCCTGGGCACTGCGTGTTTTGGAGTCACTTACCATGTCCCATAGCAGTCTGGGGAGAAGACAGACTTGGACCGGCATACATCTTTCTATGAGGGCTGTTCTGAGACAGCTCATGAGTGAGGGCAATTCAAAATTAATTCAACAGTTTGTAGATCCAAGGACCTAGATCCTGATTTTACTGTCAGCACACACACAAAAGATCAGAGCATGACTCCATGCAAGCCTAGGGCACCAGAAAAAAAGCACAGCCAATGTATCCTATGGCTACTGGACAAGGAGGGAAGGAAAGAGGAGGAAAAGTAATAAAAATCAGGCTGCCAATGTCCCAGACTGTTCTTGTCTCACCCTAAAAAGGGATAGAGATTCTGAAATTGGGGTGGACATAATCAGCTGTAAACATCTGAAACTCAAAAGTTTTTAACTTGGGTTTATCCTTCCTTCTCAATTTCAATGTCAAAGAAAGTAAAGAGCTTTTCAATTTTTTACATTTTTTTTTTCCCTCCTTTTGCTTGGCAATGAATAAATCCTGACTCCTACATCAAACTCTCCAGAGCCCCGTGGGAAAACCCACTGCCAAGGTTATCTCATGACTTCTGGACTACAGGAGAAATGGATTGTTCCATGCTAGAAATCACAAAAAAATACTTCTTGCTACAGGTGCAGGATGTTCAAGGAATGGCTAGAGGGGGTGGTATCTTCTGGCACTCTCAGGCTCCAAAAATGAACAAGCCAGCATGAGCTGAAGCCTTGTTATCACACAGAGGCACATCAGCACTCTGGAAAGGGTAGCAAAGGGATATTCTCACCATCTCCCAGCTCCCGGTTACCTCCCTGATGTCAGAAGCTGGTGACCCCCAACCAGAGCTGGCAAAAGGGAGGGGTGAGGACACTCTGTAGTCTGTTCCAGCACAAAGTCTAAACCAAACTGTTAAACTGCAGCTGCTTCTCCACAGCTTTTTTGCTCTGAAGCCAGCGATTTATCCAGAACAAAGCAGAAGCAGAGGAAAAAGAAATAAAAATCAAGACTTTGGATAAAAGTATTTATTTGCAGGTGCTAAAATGATTTCTTGATTAATTCTGCAACCTGCTGCTTACTCCACCCCTCTCTGATCAGCGTTCCATGGAGGAAGTGTTTTAACTCAACAAAGAGCTAAGGCTGAAATGTGCCTCACATGGGCAGCAGGGTAGTAATTGGTTTGAAAAACAAAATACTGAGGAAGAACACAAAACTAATCCGACACCCTTTCAGCCAGACAAAGGCTTTGGGTTACCATTGGCACATGTCTAAACTTCTCTGGACCTCAAAAAGAAGCATTATCACTACAGCAGTTGTTAAATGGAGGAATACTTGGTGGATCCAGAATTTTGGGAGGCATTAATAACACAAATGCTATAACCCATTAGATCAGGTACCTGCCTGCCAGGGAAAGCCCGAGCAGCTGGGTATGGAAAGTGGAGAGGTGCTGAGTGTTTCAAGGTGAATTTGAGCAGTGCTTTTTAGTTTATTCACGATCTACCACATGGTAAGTAGTTACATCACTCATAGGATCATAGAATCACAGACTGGTTTAGGTTGGAAGGGACCTTCCAAGGCCATCCAGTCCAACCCCCCTGCAGGGAGCAGGAACAGCTGCAACCAGAGCAGGTTGCTCAGAGCCCTGGGCAACCTCACCTGGAATGGTTCCAGGGATGGGGCATCGACCACCTCTCTGGGCAACTGGAGCCAGGGTCTCACTCCCCTCAGTGTAAGAAATTTCTTCCTTCTATATCTAGCCTAAGTCTCCCCTCTTCTAATCTACGACATCACCCCTTGTCCCGTCGTAACAAGCCCTGCTTAAAATGTCCCTTCCTATCTTTCTCACAGGCCCCTGTAAGTACTGAAAGACCACAAGAAGGTCTCCCCAGAGCCTCCTCCAGGCTGAACAACCCCACCTCTCTCAGCCTGGCCCTCCAGCAGAAGGGTTCCAACCCTCAGATCATTTTCAGCCTGGGACAAGCCTTACTCAGAAAGAGTCCTGTGCACTGTATTACCTCCTCCCATCTAAATGCAGCAGTAAAAACAAGATAATAATCAGATCTGTGACAATTTAATTATCACCCTCCCAAAGGGGCTGCCCCATCCCGACCCTGCTAGAGAGCCCCACAGCATGCTAACACCCCATGACTTGGCCAAGACCCGCTGGGAAGACAGCAACAAAACATCTCCTCAAGTCAGCTGCCTCAGGAGACTGAATCCTCTTTCCGCACATCACCTTTTTAAGCAGGAAGAAAATAATTGAACTTCAGAACAGGAACTCGAGTAACGTAAATACGAAAAGAGCTTTAAAATCTTAGCAGCTCCCTGACACTGCTCCATAGGTAGAAAAACACATCAATGGTGGGCCTGTGCACCAGCCCTGAGGAATCCCCTTTTTTTCCTTGCATCAGGGATGCCAGAGCACTTGGAGGTTCAACAACTGGCAGGCAGCTGGAATGATGCATTTTCTAGCAAGGAGGGGGCAGGGGGAGTCCTCTGGCAACATAAGTCAGTTCAGATGGTGCTGGCTTACAGGTCTCTTCCTTTAAATTGATTAATAATGACACATTTAAATGGGTAACATAAATTAATTTCTGACTCGTGCCATTAGTAAGTAATTAATTTCTTTGCTCTGTGAAACTAAGATATCACTGTTATCTAAATCTATAAAGAGGAGAAATGCTGAACGAGGACTCCATTAATGTAAAAATTGATTTTTCCATTTACCCTCTTCTGAGGGTTTTTTCTCCCCTTCCCTCCAATGCATTTATTTTTCAAGTGGCTGGGGGTGGGGACAGTAACCTAATTCATACTTCCAGAGGTAACCAAAAGATTATGCATGCTCATTTCAACCAAATGATGTCATTATGAAGGCTGTTAAAACTGGGGTTGCCTTGGAAACACAAAATACTGATAGTTGAGGTTGGACATCTGAGTTCTCCGTAGGCACAGTAACGAGGAAATGGTGTGGCCCTGCCAGACCTGGCCTCACTGGTCACACTGGGAAGATCACCCCACATTACTCAGATGGTCTCTTTAGCACATATCAGGCTGCCATTTTTCCTATTCCTTCCCACCACCTGCCACAGCCAATTAGTTTTATGGAGCCAGGAGCAGAGAACTGGCTTGGTTCAAAGGCAAGATGGACCAACAAGGTGTGGGGCAGGACCTGCTCATCCCAGCAGGAAGGAGACACCAGCTAAAGGCAGCATGCTGCTTACCACCACTTGGCTCACTTCTGCATTTCAGCCCAAAATGACACCTGGTGCCTCTGCTACCCTCTTGGTGCAGCCCAGGACCAAGATTTACTGGGGACTCCAGGTGTCTCAGCTGACCAGAGCCAGGATCCAGTTGTAGCCACAGTGCTAGATCCTCCTTTCCAAACCACAGGACTTGGTAAATGGTCTAGGATGTTCTCAGCCTTGATGCAGGAGATCATGCATTCAGCAGTCTGTTGCCCACTCTGGATGGGATGGTGAAGCCTAGGAGAGAGGAGCTTTATCCTGGGTGTCTTGGAGAAAGAGGTTTCCTTGTGAAGATCAGCAACCTCGCTCTGGCTAGACAAACAACTGTTTAAAGTCCTGGATCCTTCAAGTGAGGATAAGTTGACTAAGCATTATTTTAAAAACAATTCAAGAAACAGAACTGTCTATCTCAAAATAAAATACCCTTCATTTTTTCCACTCAGTGAATAATTCCATGGCTGTTCTGCTGAGATGGCTTTAGGCAGCTGTTCCCACTGGACAATGAGAAATGCTTGACACCAGTTAGGTGGGAGGCTTTGAGTGGCCCAGGACTTTGGTCCACCAACAAAAAAGGATACAGACTGGTGCTATGGTTTCAGGACAGTTCCCCAGGTCTCTTTAGCTGGTACTGCTGTTCTCAGTTCAAGGTACTGGGAGAGAAAGCTTACAGCTAAACTGTAAATGCAATAGGACTGCTGATGATCTGCCTCCCTCCACCAAGAAAGTCCCATCCCTCCCACTGAGGTCCTTCAGCTGTGCCAAGCCATGAATTCTGCAGCTCCTTTTGCAGCTCTTTTTTACCTACCCTGTCCCCAAGAACAATGCAATGTCATGTCTGATCACATCACACTGAGCTGAAAGCCAACGTCAAGATGCGCCTTGGAGAGAAGAGGGCACAGCCTGAACCATGTCTCCAAATGTAGGTGCAGAACTCACTGCTCTAAATAAGAGAACAAAGAGCTGAATTCTTTACAGCAAGTATTTTGGCTGCATAGTTGATTTCCCACCCCACCTCCTGTTAAAGAGCACAAACCAAAACACACACACAAACAAGTCAATGGGATGAAACATTTACTGTCTGCGTGAGGAGTGTTAAATGAACTCATTTCAGCTTCTCCATTAACATCCGGATGTCCCCAAGTCACTTTGGTGAGTAGGTAATGACATTAATACCACCAAGCAATCTTTCTCTTCCCTCGCCGAGTCACCTTCCCCTTACACACAGGAGCTTCTTTTAAGGGTCATCAATTGAAACTGTTTGAACACATTGAGAAAAATAATTAAAAAAAAAAAAAGAACATTTCCTAACATTGGCAGGAGCATTTCAGGCATGAGCACTTTGAATATTTATTCGCCCTTTGTGTGAGCAATCTCAGCAAGAAAAAGTCGCTGTGAAGAAAAGGAATTGCAAATACCAGAGAAGTAGCTCAGTAGTTTTCATTCACGAGAATATTTGTACAGGCTCCAGGGAGAATTATCAGGCAAGGTAATGCAAAATCCCTTGTAGCATCAGAGCTTTGGACACTCCGTAATCCTCCTTGTCCAATGAAAAACATCTTTTCCTGAGAGCTGACAGCCTAAGCTGAGGTTATTTTTCCTGCCTTGGGAAGCCTGGAGAAGGACTGGGAACACTCAGAGAATTGGTATCTTTGCCCCATTTCTGTTTCATAGGGCCTCAGGTTTCCCCTGCTTCTCCTCTCCCATCCACTCTCTCTCCCTTGAGCTGAATGGAGAAAACAAGCTATGCTTCCTTCAGAGGTCCAAAAGAAAAAGAGATGGCCAAGCAGCCAACACTGCTGGAGCTGCAGGAATCACATAATCACAGACTGGTTTAGGTTGGAAGGGACCTTCCAAGGCCATCCAGTCCAACCCCCCTGCAGGGAGCAGGGACAGTTGCAACCAGAGCAGGTTGCTCAGAGCCCTGACCAACCTCACCTGGAATGGTTCCAGGGATGGATTTATAGGGGAAGGCGGGGAACTCACAGCAGAACTTTGTACCACAGGTCTGGATTAGACAAGATCCCATCTGGGATTGAAATGAGAATGAATTGCTGAGGAATAAAGCAGAGATATCCTTCTGCCTGGGAAAAAAAAGTAGGATAGCAGTATCCACTGAGGTTTTTGGGGCTCCGCAATAAAAGTGCCAGGGCCAATTCACTCATAATTAGCTTTTATGGGCAAAAAAAATCCTACAGAATTTCATTCTTGCTATAGAATTTTATAGTGTGGTTCGGAAACCTATAGAAAGGATATTGTTTTCCATTATCTTGCACAGGTTTTTAGAGCATTTCTCTAGAACCCAGTTGGTTTCAGCCCTGTTAAATTCAATAACTTCCCTGAGGGAGTGCTTTAAGTGTCAGGCTTGATTCAGTTATATAAAGGGATAAGGGAATACCCTTAGACAGTGCACAGGGATGGGAGAAGTGGTTTTGTGTGGCACCAGTCTTATTTAAGAGCAGTCTGAATTTATAGATGAGGCTGATGAGAAAGTTGGAAGCAACCAGCGTAAGCATCAAAGACAAAAGCCAGGCAGTGCTTTTAGAGAGGTCTGTGATTAACCGGGATACCACAGAGACATCAGGATGGCTTCAGATGAATTATTTTAAGTGGTTTTAGATGTTTGCCATGGTTTCATCAAGATGATGTCCCAGCTTCTCTTCTTGCTATTCATAACGTAAGCTACGACTGCTGGAGTTTATGTAAGAGCCTGTATTGCTTGCTTTGCAATTAACACACCCTGCAATTAGTGATCCAAAACACTGAAGTCCTTAATATTTCTTCTTTCTGCTCATACAGAATATTTTACTTCTAATATAGTGTTGTCCCTGCACCTTAATTTATTATGACAGTGTGAACCATGACTAATCCTTCCGAGTGCTGAGCACAGGCCCAGACCAAAAACTCACATCAGAGCCTCTCCATTCAACTACTCACCCAGCATCCTCTCCAGAAAGGCAGGGTGGTGGACAAATGTGGCCTTTGGGAGACAAGGATTGTGAAGAAGAGTGAATAGCTCCATCCAAGAGCTGCTCTTAGCAGGAGGCACCTGCAGTTTGAAGAGGAGAAAGGGTGTGAGGTTGGTTTTACAAGGTGTTGCAGCAGTGGAGAGGTACTTTCCAACAGCCACGAGTGTAAACTTAGTGATGCTATGATAGACTTCTTACCCAGCCTGTGCACCTCAAATACCAAAAAAACCCACCAAGCCCAAGAAGACAGGCCCAACTCCATTTTCTTCACTAACAGAACCAAATAGTGTTCATTTTACACCCAGTGACTAAACAGATTGAAGCTTTCTGCTGCTAACCAAGGATATTTATCAGCGCTCCCCAGAAGATTTACTTCATAAACAGGTTATCCTCAGGTATCCTGAGGCCCTTCAGGAGGAGGCACCTCCTGACCACTCACCACCTGAGCGTGATTCAGCCCCATTAGATGGGACACTTTGGGCCACACTCATGCATTGCGTGATGCTTTCCCAAGTCTGCATGCCATGATGCTCACAACACCCATTAGAAACACCACCAGCACCAGCTCTGACTGCAACGTGAACCCAGTGATTACTGGAATCAGCTGGAGACAACTCTGAAGCCTTTCCCAGTTTTGCTATCAGTGACCAGAAACCAGTAACAGCACCGCTGCAGTGCCAGAACACGGTGAGGTCACCCACGTCCCTCAGAACAAACTTCTTCCACACTTCTGCCTACTCAGGCATCCCTTGATGCCCAAATCCTGGAGATCAATAGCTCCTGTTTTTGTACAAGTCAGGACAACTGCAGGAACTCTTCCCAACAAGCCAAAAGCCTCATTCATCTCTGAAGTTATGCAGCATTTCTCAGCCCTGAGCTGCATGCAGGTTTCCTAGCCCATCATTATGAACCCTTTTTTACAGCTTCTCTGGGTTTATCCCTGGTCTGAGCATGAGACGCTCCATTTGTTTTGGCAAGAACGTCCCTGAGATTTATACCTGTAATTATACAGGTAACCTTTCCGACGGGGAGTTCTCAAATGATCAACGCTAAAGCAACCTATGCATTAAATGTGATTAATAAGACGCCAAATGGCCACGAGTCTGCACCTCCCTGCTTGTTAAGCATGTCAGTTGGAGTGTCCCCAGCTGATCTTGCCACTGTGAGGCATCGTGGGACAGCCAAAAATGGTGCAGAGTGGCCTTGGTCATTCCCGTTAGATGTATCCACTCCTCCCAGGCAATGGCCATGGGAGGGTGAGGGTACACAAAAGTACAGAGGGTGACATCCATCTCCCAAAATTTCATCTTAAGAAATTTCACTGTAAGAAGAGTGTGGACAGCAGGTTGGGGGAGGTTCTTCTCCCCCTCTATTCTGCCCTAGTGAGGCCACTGCTGGAGTATTGTGTCCAGTTCTGGGCTCCCTAGTTCAAGAGAGACCAGGAAATACTGGAGAGAGTCCAGCAGAGAATCAAGAGGATGAGACCAGATTATTGTCAGTGGTGTCCAGCAACAGGCCAAGGGGCAACAGGCACAAACTGGAACCCAGGAGGTTCCATCTGAACAGGAGGAGAAAATTCTTTCCAGGGAGGGTGGCAGAGCCTGTCCCAGGCTGCCCAGAGAGGTTGTGGAGTCTCCTTCTCTGGAAAGATTCCAAACCTGCCTGGAGAATGCGATCCTGGGCACCCTGCTGTGGGTGACCCTCCTGGAGCAGGGGCGTTGGACCAGATGATCTCCCGAGATCCCTTCCAATCCCTACCATGCTGGGATTTTGCAGTCTCTGAGGATGGAGATGACTTCTGGTCCTTCCTGACCCTCCTGCTCTCTGTTCTTTTGTCCTCTTCCTAGTGGGACCTGTATTGATACTGCCATAGCTGGGGGATGCTGAAGAGGTGACAGCAGGATCTCAAGTGAGAGGAGACAGATGAGCCTGAGTCTGGCTTGGAGGCAGGCTGAATGAGGTGCCCACTCCCCCATCGCAAGGCCCTCCCTGCAGAACTGTCTTGCCATCCCCAGGGGCATTTAATGGAGCTCTTCTCCTTGCTTGCTGAGCCAGCACTGGCTTCACCTGCTATCAAAGCATCCGCTACCTGCATAATAAGGGAAAACAGCGTCTGTCAGGTTATCTGTCAATGCCCAGCCGAGGCACAGGGTCCCATCCTGCCACCAGAAAGCATTGCACGAGCATCAGACAAAGCTCATCCAGCTTCATGGTGTGCTTGGCAGGCTGCTCAGTGCTATCAGTTACGGCCCGCGTCCAGTTGCGGTTTCACAAAGCTAGCATTTTGCCAATGGGTCGCCCAAAGACAGTAAAAATCAGTCATAGTCAAGCTCTCATTGACCTTCAGTCGATGGCTACAGCATGCTGAAATTACAGGAGAAACCCTGGTAGCCGCATCCCTTTTCTCTGGATAAAGTTATTGCACATAAATCGTGTATTGATTAGAGGCAGAAAATGTTAAGAAGCTTCTCTGGAAAAACTGGAGGGTGGAAAGAAATTCAGGGACTGACAAAAGAGCTACTTTAATTAGGAAGGAAAGAAAAGTAATGGGAAGAAAAAACAAATATGACTCCCCCTGCAGGAGCCTCCTATTCCAGATCTGAAAATCCCATCAGGAATCATCTCTCTTAACGAAAAGAAACCACATTCTGGAGCTGTTTTGGCTGGGCAATGGATTGAGGAAAATCATAGAATCATAGAAAAATACACAGGTTTCCTCTGTCACCCAGAACTGGTGAGGATGAAGGCTACAGAAAAAAGCAGCTACACTTTGCACCACTCCTGGATTTCACATCCAAACGGGGAAAGCGATAGATCACCTAATGAGGGTGTTACAACCATGCTCCTTCTGTCTTCCAGCTCAAAGTGCTTACAGGGTAATTACACATTTTGGACTTATTAGTAGTAATTACTAGGTTCTGTAATTTGCAGAATGTGTCATTAGAGTCTGGGCAACCTCAAGTGGTCTAAATAGGCTCAGAAAAGTTTCTTGTTTACCTTCCAATTTCTCCTGCCTCAACCTCAGATGACCATGGAGAGATGAGGTGCTTGTTCTCACGCTGGGAAGCCTCACCAGTTCCCCAGGACTGTACGGGAGGCTGCATTTCCTTTACCTGGAAGAGGTGGGACACTGCTGGGAATACACACAGTCCTGGCCTGCAGCTGATCACAGGCTACGGGAGTTTTTCAGAAATGTGGCTCTCATTCAAACAGCCAAATAACACGTGGTGCTTGTAGCAAAGTCACAACACTCCTTGGGATTGACACTGTTAGGCCAGGAGATGATGGATCAGCTACAGGGTTTCAGCTCCTGCCTTCTGTCCCTTTGCTCCTGGGCACTATCAGGACTCTGCCTTCAGTAGGACAGCAGAAAACAGAGTTTTTAAAGTCAGTTTTGGTCTACATAAAAACCCTGACAGCTCATCACAGAAGGGATTGGTTGGGGCCAGAGCAAACACAGGTTGCTTAGCTCAGTGTACAGAAATTAAATGGTTTAGGACTCTCCCTCCTACCAGGCTGCTACAGCCTGGGTTTCTCCCCACCCCAAATTCTGTGTCTGTGACTCACTCCTTTTGCCTGGAGTAGTCTCCCTGCTGGGGTTCCCATCAGCCAACCCTGCTTTTCAGGGCACAGGCTGTACCTGCACCTCCAAGCAGCTGCCCTGGTCCATCCCTGCACGCAGCAGATTCCCCCTGCAGCCATCTCGCAGCTCAGATCCTACCTTCACCCCAAAATTAAACACAGCCTCTCAATTAACAGCCATCTCCCTTGCCAGATGGGAAAGAGCTGGCAGCACGGCAAGGACTGGGAGGGCAGAGTCTGTGGGAAAGCCTGGGATTCCCACACCTCGGACAATTAGCTTCTTCATACAACATCTCCAAGGGCAGCTTCACTTTGCTAGTGCAGCCTTTTCTCAAAAATCCCTTTCATTTCACACCGGTGCCTGAAACGGAAAAGGTGTTCTGTCTGTCTGTCCCTGCAAAGCACAGCCACGTACAGCCCCATCTGGGATCATCAGGGCTCCTGGGGGCACTGTGCTCCTGTTCAGAGAGAAGGGATGAAGGAAACCTTCTGGAAACCACTCACAAAAGATACAGAGAGAGGTGAAGGATCCCTCCAAGAGGATGGAAGAGGAGTGAGGCCTCTCAGATCCAGGTTTTCCTAAAAGCCAGGAAACTGCAGCAGAGATGCCCAAGGACAAAGATGGCTTTGCATCATTTGCCTCTAGTTTAATGCCTCCAAGGCCAGCTGCCCACCAGTGATCACAAGCCAGACAGTGCTAAAGATCTTCGAGCAGTTTTTATTTTTCCTCAACACATGCAGCCTGGAGAAAAGGAGGCTCAGGGGAGACCTTCTCACTCTTGACAACTCCCTGGAAGGAGGTTGGAGCCAGGTGGGGTTGGTCTCTTCTCTCAAGGAACAAGTGACTGGACAAGAGGAAATGGCCTCAAGTTGCACCAGGGGAGGTTTAGGTTGGACATCAGGAACAATGTTTTCCCCACAAGGGTTGTCAAGGCCTGGCCCAGGCTGCCCAGGGCAGTGGTGGAGTCCCCATCCCTGGAGGGGGTTCAAAGCCATGCAGCTGTGGTGCTGAGGTACATGGTTTAGTGGTGACCTGGCAGTGCTGGGTTAACAGAAGGACTCTGTGTAAAGGTCTTTTCCAAAACTGTTCAGTGCCCCTGTCCCAGCAGTGGCCCAAAAAGCCAGGCAAGCAGAGGGGAACATCAGGCTCCCCACAGGCATAGGGACCGCCTGGAAGAGTTGACCTTTTCCAGAGGCAGTGAACTCCAGCCCCACTAACAGAGCTAATGCATCCTTCCAGGACAACAAAATGCCACATGGAACAACAAAAACAAGCATTTTCATGGCAATTTTACTCTAAATTATACGTGACTTCCTTTTACAAGCATCTAATACTGCCTGAACACGTTGTTCACCTGTGGGAGTCTGGTGGCCACCTCACACTGGGCTGGAGAATAGGAGAGCAGTGGTAGTGTAAAACCAGAATGATGTCCTTGTAACCACTCAGTGAGAGAAAAAAAAATAATAAAACTAATGTGTGATCACCATTTTAGCTTTGTTTCCTTGTGAACTAACATCTCCTCTGCAATGAGCTACATAAATAGACAAATTCTGATTTCTTCTCCCTCTGGTGAAGCTTCTGAGGAGCCTCCACTGAAGTCAGTAGAGCTCATGGAGGTTTATACAGGCATAAGAGGGACAAATGTGGACTGTAGGCTTCAAAAACAATGCCACAGGTACCTGTTATGGTAGCTCCAGATTTCTGGACACCAGACAGCAGGTCAGATGGCTGGATAATCCAAAAGTATCACTTATCTTTGTGCATGCTTAAGAATTGCCTCCTTATTTCTCTGTAGAGAAAAGCACTGTCCAATGCTTAGGGAAGAGAGTGGTTGTAACACCAACCTTTAGAGTAGCAGTTACTTATCTCACAGGAGCTTGGAGAGGCTTAATTAGTTAATATTTGTAAACCATGATGAGCTCCAGAGATGAAGGATGCAAAACATTCAAGGAAAGAGATCGCTCACAACGGAGCCCAGAGCATCTCCTCTTTGCCAGCTGAGCTCCCCTTCGCCGCCCAGAAAGCCCAGCCGGTTCAAAGCCCACTCCTCACCAATGGCACCGTGGGTGGCGAGGCTGAAAGACACCTAAGGGAGTGTTCCCTGCTACACAGCAGCTCTCTAAAACCCAGTGTGCATATGACACTAATGACATCTTGCAGAAATGTAATTAGCCTTCATTCATGGTGAGGTACATTAAGGGAGAATTCAGAGGCTCAGAGAAGTGAGCTTCAGTGGGTGAGAGCTGAGGCTTCTGCTTTCAAAGCTGCATTAGGGAAGGGGAAAAAATAGAAAAGAAAATGTTCTAATATTACTTAATTACCCCAAGACATCCTCAGATGTAATTGAGCTTGGAGGGCTAACTGAAGGCTGCACGTGTGAGACAGGCAGAGGCTGATGCATTTATAATGAGACCACTTTGCAAGGCAAACTCGGTCCCCACAGAGGCAAAGGGGAGAAAAGAGGAAGGACAAGAAGGGGGCTGGGGAGGTATCACAAGATGCCCATCTTCCAGTGATATCACGTGAAGTCCCTTCTCCGCTGCTCAGGGCTGCAGGCCAGGCTGAATGGAGGGAGGCTGGAAGATGAAGACTGTGGATATGGGTACAGCACTGCCCAGCAGACCACATACTGTGGAATTACACCACTCACCAAATCACAGAACTGTTTGGGTTGGAAGGGACCATTAAAGACCCTCTAATCCAACCCCCCTGAAGCAGGGAGCAGGTTGCTCAGAGCCCTGACCAACCTCACCTGGAATGGTTCCAGAGATAGGGAATCGACCACCTCTCTGGGCAACCTGGGCCAGGGTCTCACCACCCTCAGCATAAAACATTTCTTCCTTCACTCTGCTCTAAATGTCTCACGGTTTGGATGCTAAAAAGCCATAAAATGCCCATTGCACCCAAAATGTGTAAGAGCTGCTACCTCACATAGATAGCAAGACATCCCTCCATCCAGACACAAAGCTGAATTGTCTCATCATCTAACCAGCACCCACCCCAGGAAGGGAGCTGGGATGGGAAAGCGAGCACCAGCTGTCCTCAGGGCAGGGCCATTCTCTGGAAATGTGAGGAGAAACCTTCCTCACGGTGGCCAGGGTTTGGCCCCGTTGCTCCCATTAACATTAACAGAAACCAGGCAGCTAAATCCCAGTCCTGAAAACCAACCCTTTTAGCCACAACAGCAGAGGCTCAGTGAAGGCTCGCAAGCCCATTCCAGCCCTGATTTACATACTGTACAGAAGGAGACATTAAAATCCAAACTGTTTATGGTAATAAATGCTCATTTAAATATTATACTGGTAACCATCACTTCCAATTCCACTCAGCCTTGAAGGGGCTCTGCGCACACATATAGATGTGCAGGGAGATTTTAGGTGGACACTACATCTTCTCTCCTGATTGCTGCTTTCCCAGAAAAAAACGATGTTTAATGTTCATTAATTGTTTCACTTGGAGAAATCGCTGTGAAAAGTCATCACAGGAGAGCAGAATTATTTCACTTTTTTTGAATTTTTGTAAAGAAAGCAGTAACGAGAAGCCCTGCCTGTGGCACGGATGGATTAGCTGAGTACAGCTCTGCTCAGGCTGTTTAAGCACCGCAATGGGTGACAAATAGCTATTAATGCTGAGCTCCCTGTCACTGGAGGAATGAAGACGATGGAGATCAAACAACCTTTAGGTGGGAACAAAATGCATTATTTATCACCAATTAATCTCTTTTTTTTTTTTCTCCTTGTTCGCTAGAGAGCCCAAGCAGTAGGACTGGGGTGGGAGGCAGCACTGCCTTGATGAAGACCATGGGGATCTATCAAGCACTTTTGGTGAACCCTGCACTGATCCACCCCTTTGTGATATCAAACAGCAATGGGAAGTTAATAGGCTGCAGAACAAGCCTACAGGTTGTGGTACAAACCTACAGGTTGTGGTACAAAATAAAGATGCAAGAGGCTGCAAGTGTCCCAGTCCTGTTTTCAAGGCTCTTAGAGCCACCCCAGCACAGCCTTTACACTGCTGTCAGAGCTGGACCACAGCAGCCTCAGAGGATGAAGGAGAAGATGCTCATTGCCGGCAGCAGTCCAAGCACTGAGGACCCTGCCTCTTCCCATCTCCTGTGGGAGATAAAGGATGAGGAAAGTTAACCCTTGAGATACTCAACCATATCCACTCCAGTATCTATCAGATGTCCAGACAGACAGCCCCACAAACAGAGAGCAGCTCTCACCGGGAATATCTCCTGTGCAGGATGTGGAGAAGGCCCAGCATGGTTACCCTACCTCATGGTCACCTTTTTCTCTCTGAGCATCAGAAGCACAGCCAGAGAACACAAGACCTGTGCAGCACATAAGCGGGATGCAACCGTTAGCAGCTGCAGCAGCTTCCCTCCAGTCAATCTCAATGCACAGGCGATGTAAAGAGAGAGATGAAGTTTTGTCTCCTCTCCTTTGGCCAGACTCTTTTCAGTGGTGTCCAGTGACAGGACAAGGGGCAACAGGCACAAACTGGAGCCCAGAAAGTGCCATCTGAAAAACTTCTTTCCCATGAGGGTGTCAGAGCCTGGCCCAGGCTGCCCAAAGAGGCTGTGGAGTCTCCTCCCCTGGAGAGACTCCAAACGTGCCTGGACATAATCCTGGGCAACCTGCTGTGGGTGACCCTAACCTGAGCAAGGGGCTTGGATGAGATGATCTCCAGAGGTCCTTTCCAGCCCCCACCATTCTGTGATTCTGTAAATACTTCTCTCAGTGCCACCAAGTTCTACACAGCACCTACACGGATCCCAAAGCCTGGATGGAGTGGATGTGGCAGAAGTGTGAACAGCAGCAAAGGGGGAGCATTGTCCAACAGAAATGCACAGTACAGGTGTTGACTAAGCAAAATGACCAACAAACCCACCCACATGCTGAGGGAAAGCGATCCATGTTCACACGTTGTCCAAAAAACCTACCCAGGATATTTCATAGAATCACAGAATGGTTTGTGTTGGAAGGGGCCCTAAAGATCAAGTAGTTCCAACTCCCCCGTCGTGGGCAGAGACACCTCCCACTAGACCAGACCAGGGGCTGCTCAAAGCTCCATCCAACCTGGTCTTCACTTCTTACCCACCCATTCACAGGAAAGCATGTGAAGTAGCAACAGAGCTCAGGAGCTGTTGCAATGCCCCTATTGATGTTTTCTGCCCAAACCTTACCAGGTGTGGCTTCTCATTGCAAAACAGGGGTAGCCAGGAAAACCACCCCAATCCCTTCAGGCTCGGACCTATCCCTTGAGCCACAACTCCCAGGAGAAGGTCCCAGAATTTTCTTGCAGGGGACCACCACGTGATGCTGAGAGATGTAATAGAGAGCCTGCACCCATTCCAGTTTCTTGACAAGGTCTTGCAAGATCCATGTTTGCATTAAAAAGAAATTAAAAGGTTTTCCACTCCACTAGCTTGCCCAAAGCCTGCATACTAAGTAGTAAATGCTACCTATGAGGTTGAATAAAATCTTCATAAAAAAAAAAAGCTAGCAGTCATTGAATACATCATGAACGATGACATTGGGGAGGCATTGTTCTTCTCCTGCCTGATGGACCATGCTGGAACACCTGTTTCTTATCGGGAAACCGTTAATAACTGTCAGCACTGAAATCAGTGCTGAAAATGTGTCATTAAGTCAAGTCATTCCAACCACCACCTAACCGAGAAAAAAAACCCACAACAAACCAACAAAAAGCACAAGGAGGAATAGAGGCAAAACTAGATCTTCAAGAAACCCAGATAAATGTCAAAAACATTCTTGTCCATGAGTTCACTGAAAAAACACTTGCTAGTGGGGAGGGGAAAAAAATAGCAAAGCACCAAACAAGCCCAGGCTACATACTGAATGGCTCCTGCCTCACAGACACCTAGCTGACATGAAAGACTCAGCTGGATAACTCTAGGTGATTTTAACTGATTAACTACAGACATTGACCCTTTAAATTAATTCATCAAACATTAGTTTCATTCCAGTCATCTCCTAAAGCTACAGCCTCACCCATACAGCCAAGAGAAAACCAGTTTCTGGTCCTGCCTTTCTGCTACGCCAGCTGTAAAGGGGTAACAGGGATGGCTACTTAGGGGTGTTTAAAGGAACTCCGATGCAGGTAGGAAGGACAGAAAGGATATTTTGTACTTAGCAGGGTGGACATTTGCAGAATGCAACCCTTTAGGGACTGCAAGGTCTTATCATAGAATCACAGACTGGTTTGGGTTGGAAGGGACATCTAAAGGCCATCCAGTCCAACCCCCCTGCAGGGACAGCTGCAACCAGAGCAGGTTGCTCAGAGCCCCAGCCACCCTCACCTGGAATGGTTCCAGGGATGGGGCTGTTCCTGTACCAGGGAACCCAGCTGCCACCCTGTAAATTAAACACATCCCTCCAGTTTTTTTATGTGTTTTGCACTGGCAAAGCAGGTGGAGATATGAAGACTGCTTGTCCATCTACTGCCCTAATTAGCTGCCTTTGTCTCATTATCAAGGACCCTACAGCACCAGTGGAGTTCTGCACTTTGTATAAAGCAGCTGTGATTGGAGACAGAAACTCCATCCCCTAAATTTTTGGCACAAGACTACACAAACCTTTTGGTCAAGCCCTCAATTCTGAGGTGACCGGCACAGGACCTGACACTGGCCCCACCTGCAAGGAGTCAAAAGAGCCTGCTAAAATGGTCTGAGTGCAGTCCTGTCCAAAAAAAGTCAATTACACTGATGTTTTCTGTCAAAATGAAAAATTAAGTGGAAAATTCCTGGCTAGAACAACTCTGCCTTCAGACTGGGAATCTGCATGGTGTCAGCTTGAAAGCTTCACCCTCCTTGTAGAGCACAGAGTGCCTGAATCAAATCTCCTTATTTCTACTCCCAAGGAACAAGTGATAGGACAAGTGGAAATGGCCTCAAGTTGCACCAGGGGAGATTTAGGTTGGACATGAGAAAAAATGTCTTCCCTGAAATGGTTTCAAAGCTCTGGAACAGGCTGGGGAGGGGTGGGATTTGAAAGACCCCATCCCTGGAGGGGTTTCAAAGCTGTGTAGCTGTGTGCTGAGGGCCATGGTTTAGTGGTGACCTGGCAGTGCTGGGTTAATGGTTGGATTTGATGATCTGAAACTTCTCTTCCAACAAAAATGATTCTATGTCTCTCTATTTTCTTGAAATGTCCACGTTAATTTTCCCCTCTTGCACCTTGATTCACAGCTACATTTCCTGGAAGAATTCTAAAAGGATCCGTACCTCTCCAGCAGTGCATGTCCTCAACAAGAACATGCACTTGTCACGACCTTGAATGAACCTGAAATGAACCTCTCCAAGCCCAGTCACCGTGGAGGGGAAGAATTTCTTGTGTGGGCACATGCACCAAGCCATGGTCAGGGCTTTGGAAAGTGAGATATGTCCTTCCTCTTCCTCTGTGAGCTCCCCAGCAGCCTGAGGAAGGATGGTTCAAAGGAGCAAAACAAAAAGCTCACCTGCATGACGGAATAGTTGGTTTAATCCCCCCAAAGACAAATCCCATTAGCATGTAAAACTAGGAGAGATAATTGTAACCAGTTTTCAATCTTTACTGTAGTGGAAATAATCACTTTGGCGGCGCTGCCTTGATTCCTGGAGACTTCTTTTTTTCACAGATTATTTTAAACTAATCTAACAAGGGGGAGTGGGAGGCAAGGAGGATGTAAGATTAAAGAAGAGAGACTATTTAAGACTAGGGCTGGAGGATGCAATTCAGGCAGCTACAGGTTGCTCAAGCTGGTCTGAGTAACAACTCTGCTTGAGAAACAACTCAAAGGCAAAAAAAATGAAGAAAATGGGTAAAACACAAACTGGGTTTCATGCAGATGGATTCTGCCAGGCAAGCCTGGTAATTTCTTTTTTTTTTTTTTTCCAGGAGATAACAGTTGGGGTTTTTTTAAGACAAAAGCTAATCTTTGCCTTTTGTGAGAGAGCTTGACCATCTGGACTTCGGAAAAACATTTGATATCATACCACATGAGAGAATGATTAGTTAAACTGTAGGAGGGGAACATTACAGTAAGAATTATGAATCAAAGAAAAGCTTTGCCTAAAAAAACCCAAATAGGATTACAATAAATAATACCCAAAAAAGAAAGTGGTCTGGAGGGATTTTGCTGAGCAGACTGTTCAGGCACCACTCACACTCAACACTTCCTTTACAATGGGGGACCAACCCTCATCAAACCCGCTGCTTAAGAGGCAAAACAACCCAAGACAGTGACTTTTGGCATCATTTGAAGGAAATTATGACTTTGAGAACTGGACCAGTGGATGCAGAATGACATTCAACAGTACAAAATCCAAGACCAGGTTTAAAAGATCAGTGGCAAGGATGGAAACTCAGTGGAGATGATAAATGGGAAGACCCACCCATGTGGTTTAGCTATGCTACAACAGATTGTGAGTCCCTGATGTAACATGATTGTAAAAAGTTACCTACAACTCAAAGTATCTCCAGGAGAAAGAGAAAAAAAACCACTGTTAACTGCTAATGAAGAACATCTCTGACAGATCATATCCTGTGTACTGTGGTGAGCTTGAGACAGAGCAGATACAAACAACTCACCAACACATTTATGTTGGCTAATTACTATTCCCTGTAGTGAATATACACTATAGCCAGGGCCTGAGAGAGCCTCCACGGGAACAACAGGAGCAAAAACCTGCCTGCCATTGAGATAGCTCTTGATAAAGTCTATAAAGACAGAGTATGGTAAGTGGGGACTTGTGACAGAAAGCGACTGGAGACAGTGAGCAATGATATCCTTCCATCCCCACATTCCTCTTACACCAATAATTATCAGGGAAGCAACAATAGTCCCCAGCTGGCCCCACACCCAGCATCCCTGCGACATGAATGGGGACACAGAGAGGCACTAGCAAGATTAAGCTTGTAATTAGTTTCTGGTGGCACATGCAGTTTGTGGGTACTTCACTGCCCTCTTCACCAGAAGTGGGTGAGTCCCTTAACAGCTTGAAGAAGGTTCCACTCTGGTGCAACCTCACCTGTAGTACTTTGTCCATCTCTCAAGTCCTCAGCACAAGAAGGACATGAACCTGTTGGGGTGGGGCCAGAGGAGGCCACAGAAGTGATGGGAGAGCTGGGGTTGTTCAGCCTGGAAGAGAAGACAATCTCTGATTATCTTCAGAGGCACCCAAAGCCATGGTTTCTCCTTCCTCAAGCAGCCCTGCAAGGGCTTTGGAAAGCAGTAAGGGATGAAGTGAAGGGATTTTGGCAGAAATTAGACTGAATTTACTCTGGTGAATTTTCAAGACAAGATACTTTGGGCAAACATTATTAAGCCTCCCTGGGTAATGAAATTAGAAGTTCTGCCCCTTTCATCTAAAGTTTGCATACAAAAAAAATCCAGCACTGAATTAAGTCATAAAAAGGGCTTTTCCTTCTTTTTTTTTTATTCTTTATAAAGGGTTTTTTTATTAAAGCCTTCTTTAAGCAGGTGAACTTTCACAAGGAATTCTGGGCTCATTTCTGAGTATATCTGGATCTCTCTTGAGTAAATCAGGAGCCAGGTTCAGGTTTTATATCCAAATATGTGACAGTAAGTCTCAAAATTCAGGTGGCTATTTGAGGGAAGAGAAGACGACAGCAAAGGCCTCTAAAAGGAGAATTACTCAGGTTTAGCCCAGCAAGTTTTGTATTTATGGGCAAAACCCAGTCACGGTAAGGATGATCAGAAAGTGAGGCCAAATGTTTTTTAGTCAGACAATGGTGAACTTGCCAAATCCAAGAGCTCACACAGAGGGGGAAGAAAGCGCATTTCAACCAACCAACTTATTTACCCGGGCTAGAGATTTTTCAGCATCATCATGGAGTTGTCAGAAGTTAAAGAAAAATGAAAATAATAATAAAAAATATATAAGAAAGAAGAAAATAAGACAAAAACAGCTTCACAAGGAACAAATAACCTGGTATGCTGGGTACTGGCGAGGGATGCAGATGGCTCAGAATCAAGCCCTTCAAAGCAGGGAACTGTACCTCTCTGTCTCCAACATTCCCAGTGAGTCCACAGCCATAAACCAGTCCCAGGAGTTTCAGTCTCATCTTCTGGTTAAAAGAAAAATAATAATTAAAAAAAGTATCTTGGTTTTATCTTGATGTAGAAAAAGCAGTTTCTTTTGAAATCTCAGGAAGGATTGTGGGATGAGAAAGAAGCAGGTCCCTTCCTTCCCTGATTCTGATTACAGCTCATTAGCATCATTGCATGGTTTAAGATTTCCCATAAAAATTCCATTCCCAGCAAACAACTCAACCGAAAAAGTAAGCAAGTTGTTTGGGTTTTCTTTTTTTCTTTTAATAGGTGCTGTCTCTCATTGAGACCAGTTTCCTAAGAAACAGGAGTTCCTACGTGTGTGTACATACGTCCGTCTCAGCCAAGCCACCATTCAACAGCTTTCATCCAGTTTTGACATAGGGTAGAAATTGCCAAGTATTTACATTCTTGAAAGCTTAATGAAAATAAACAGCTGGATAAAGGAGACAGCAATAAGCCCATGAAAGGGCAGCCTGCTCTACCTCACTAGTAGCCATCAGAGAACCCACACCAAGAAATCACAGAATCATGGACTGGTTTTTGTTGGAAGGGACCCTTCAAGGCCATCCAGTCCAACCCCCCTGCAAGGAGCTGGGACAGCTGCAACCAGAGCAGGTTGCTCAGAGCCCCAGCCAACCTCACCTGGAATGGTTCCAGGGATGGG
>JANHGN010008049.1:13582-26207 GCA_024605025.1 Megaceryle maxima | reverse complement strand
TTCAAAGCTGTGGAGATGTGGTGCTGAGGGACATGGTTTAGTGGTGGGATTGGCAGAGTTAGGTTAGTGGTTGGACTCAATGATCTTAAAGGTCACTTCCAACCCAAAATATTCTATGATTCTCCTCTAACCCAGTGACTGAAGCAAAGCTGTGTCAAAGATTTGACACCATACCTGCAAAAGGCAATAAACACAACCAGCACTGGAAGAGCCAACCTGCCTGTCAATGCCTGGTTCCACAGTATAAAAGGAAAACCACCTCTGACAGCCTAGAAAATGTGGCAGTGAAGCCATGGAGCAATGCCAAGGTGCTGCATGACCTCCAAATCCTGCTCAGGAGACTCCTGTCCTTGCCCAGCAGGATGGAAAAGCAGCCGTTCATGGGCAGCAGTGGTCCTGGCTGGAGTCAGGAGTCAGCCTCCTGGCTAATCCCACTAGCACGTGGAGAGAAGACACACCATCAGCTATTCCCTGGTTATTTTTAGTACCTGATGACTTTCCTGGAAGCACGCCACAGAAGTGGGTCACAAGGATGACTGCAGAAGGGACAAGTTTGGCCAATAGATGCCAGCCCAATAAACACGTGAGCATATGCAGCATGAGCTGCAGCCACTTGTCCTCCATCCTCCTCTCTTTCCCCATTCACCTGTAGAGCAGCAGCAGCTGCTGCACAGCCCCAGGGCTCTCCACTGCCCCTTCTGTCCCTGCACAGCCCCAGAGATGACACAGGTCACAGAGGGAACAGTTCATCTCAAGACTGTGGATGAGGGTCAGTAATTATTACTGAAGAACATTGACCCTAAAATGGGACAAAAGCAACAGTGAGAAAGCCTTGTAGGTCTGGTGCCCAGGGGGAACTGACACCTGTGAGTAAATTCCACCCACCAGCCGGGGTGACCGCTACCCTGACAGACACGTAAGCTGTCCTGGCATCTCCTAGACTGCTGCTGGCCATCAGGAGAAGCAGCTCAACACTTCAGTAGGAGTTAGGCTGCAAATTAATGACAGTTTCATTTATACCACCAGATAGATGCACCGGAGAGGCACAAAGAAAGGCAGCTCAGCTGAGAGCTCCAGCCAGGAGCTCAGTCTGGTTTTCCACCTCACCTAACACATCCCCCCCTCAAATAGTCTAAAGCATCACAGAAGCAAGGTATTGGGGTAAGCAGCAGGAGAAGGAGATGAGAATGGAACCGACTGTGCATGGAATAGCAGTTGGAGTTGAGCACAGTGTAGCCTTTGGATTTGAGTTACCAAAGAATTATCGATTTATTCTCTGCCTGCCCTCAGGGGCCCACAGGCAGAAATGCTCCCATGCACTGAGCAGCAGGGCTTGGCTGGTAAAATCTTAACGTCGAGGTGTCTTCACTGAGCAGAGCCAAGGTAACACTAAAATAAAGAGGAGTGTGAATTTAAATATTCTTATTGTTACTTTAAGACCCAAATCAACAAGGGCAGGAATTGAGGGGAAAAAAAAAGAACAGGATATGCAGCAGTTTGAAGTCATCCTGCAGATTCAAGGGGCAAGGGGCTTAATCTGGGGGGAAGCACAAGACACAGCCCAACTGTGCCAATACTTGGCATAGGTTTGACCCAGCTGGGATCAGAATATGTAAAAAGCTGAGAGTAAAGCTGCCTTGGGGCCATATCCTCTGAGCCAAACTGGGGTGGTGAGGAGTCTGAAGGAGCAGGCAGAAGTTTTGCAAATTAAATGCTTACCACTTCACCCCCTTTAAGGTCTTGTTCCATCAAAAGTAAGTTTGACCAGTAAGTTTGATGCTGTCCCCACAGCATCACTCACCCTACTGCTGAGATTTGTCCTGGATAGCATATCACAGGGCAGGAGCTCATTCCCTGAATCCCTCCCTGATGATTCCAGGGAAGCTGGGACCCAAACTAAGCCTTCTGGAACAGGCTGCCCAGAGAGATGGTGGAGTCCCCACCCCTGGAGAGATGCTGAGGGACATAGGTTTGTGGTGGGATTGGCAGTACTGGGTTAATGGTTGGACTTGGTCTTAAAGGTCTTTTTCAATTGAAATGATTCTATGATTCTCCATTCTATAGCTCCTCTTAGCTTGAGGAAGGCAGCTCATGTGTCCCCATGGTCCTTCCTCAGCTACTCATCCACGAGGCTCGGCCACTCAGTTACCCTGCATTCCTTCCTCAGTGGCCCATCTATGAGGTCTGGGCCACTCAGTTGTCCCTCAGTACAGAGGGAAGCCCAACAAAGCGCAGTGTGCAGAGACTTCCCACTCTGCTGAGAAAGTCCACAGCTTTGTCCTTCCATAAATAATCTATTCAACTTTACCTGCAGCCCATTTACAGGTCTAAGCCCTAAGGGAATAAAAAAACCTCAATGTGCACAAACTGTTGCTTCACTAAATCAGTTTGGTTTGTTGCATTAGGATTATTTTTTTAAATTCATTCTGATCAGATATCTTTTCTATTTTGCTTTATGAAAAAAAAGGAATTGATAAGAGCGAATCTAAAACCTGCAGTAACAACAGGGAAGGGGAATAGAGTTTTAGAGGGTTAGAAACACACCCTTTTGAGACACAAGGCAGCAGGGTAGGAAATGAGGTGAAGCATCACAGCAAAGGGCTTTTATTTTGGCTGCCTGAGAACTTCTGTATCTCCCCCCCACCCCCCCTAAACTTTCCACATGTGTTAAGATGGATAACGATAACTAAATACATAATTGAAATGAAACGAAGGCAGAGGAAAGTTCAAACAGCTGCACTTGCGAGGCCCGCACGAGAGCCGCGCGCGTGCAGAAGAAGCGGCGTTAGCGCAAAGCTCTGCTCCCTCATCAAGGGGAATTGTTTGAATATCTGATGGAGCACGCGCGGCTAAGGCGAGCTAAGCGCCCACGCTTGGAGAATACGAATGAAGGCAGGACTTTTTAAGGGCCTTACAGGAATTAGGTGCCCAAAACACACACAGGCAGGTGTTTAATTCCCCTGAAAGCCCAGTATTTCAACTACCTGGCTGAAAAGATTTTGTTAGATAATCCACAAAGCTTACCTAATACCCTACAAGGATTTGGGATTTATTTATTACGGGTTTTTGTTTTTTTTTTTTTTTTTAAAGGGATGCTTGTGATTCAACATTATGATCCAGTTGCAGGAGGAATTTGGTCTTCTCCTCACAAGGCTTCCATCCTTTTGGGAAGTTTCAGAGTGCATTTCCTAGTTATTATGGTGATAAGTGAGGAACAGCTCCAGCCTAATGTACCAGGTACAACCTACAAGCAAAGAAATCCCTTTTCTTCCTCAGGGCCCACTCTCATCCATCCACTTAACTTTGGCAAATAAAGTGACTTAAACATCCGAGCTTTGTTGCTGCACCTAAACCAAACAGAAACATGCAACCTCATGAACCGAGAGCATCACCGACACCATCCAGGAAGCATCCCTGTACACAAGGTGAGCTCAGCGACCCCTTGGCTATAGTTGAAAGGAAACGTGAGCAAAGGAGCACAAAAAGCCTATCAAGGTATTATCAAGCATCTCTTATTTCCCAGTCCCAGGAAGAGCTGTGCAAACGGTGTGGTTCAGATTGCAACCTACTGGTCCATCAGCCTCCTGAGGCTGCTCAGCATCCACAGCTCCCAGGAGTACAAACAGGAAAACTCTGGATTTTCAGAAAGCCCTTCTCTGTAGGTGGGACAAGTTATTTCCAAGGCCATATTGTGGTGGGATTGGAAATAAGCTCCAATCACCAGTTTGTGCCTGTTTAAACCAAGCAGGAAAGAGCAGAGTCTCCTCCAGGGAGTCTCTTACCTGTGGGGTGCTTGGCAGAGCCACCTTGGCTGCAGGACACTGTCTGTCCCCTGCCTGGCCTCCTCTATGCAGGAAAGATAAACGGACAAAGAGGGATTGGACACAGAGATTAAAAAAAATAAAGAGCACCCAGAATACTGCAGGCTCCTGACCACACAGGGAAGTTCTTACAGTGAGAAGAAAGCCACCTGCATCAGAAGGGAGTGAAGCCATCAACCAAGCTACATATCAGAGGACAGGGAGGAGGGTGGGACATGAAGAGAATTGCCATAAATTTGAGTCTGGGGCAGAAATCATAGGAAAATAAGGAAAGGAGAAGGAAGGTGGAGCTACAGGGCATCCCTGGTTCATCGGTTCTGTCCCACTGCTAAAAGCAGTCCCTCTATTCCCCTCTATTCCCACAAAGAGGCTGGTCCAGAATCTGATAGCTCTCTAATTGTCAAAAGTGATCTTCCCATTTCCAAGCTGAATTTACTCTGGGCCAGTTTACGTACATTTGTTCTGTGCCAACACTGTCCTCGGGCATAAATAGTTGTCCTTCGCTGATGCTCTCCCCTCCCCATCTTCCGCCAATATATTTACAGGCAGCTATGTTCCTCAGCTTTCATTTTGCTAATTTAATTAAGTCAGGCTTTCCTCACCTTCCCTCCTAACACACAAGCTTCATTTCTTTTATCACATTAGCAGCCCTTTCCCAGCCCCGGTTCTCCGGTCCAGCTCCGGTGTCCCTCTGAGGAAAACACGAGCCATACGAATGCCAGCAGTGATCTCTACTAGAAAACAGATGCTTGTGAGCAGAGTGTCTAATTGCAAACTAACAGAGACAGGCTCGTCTTTTATCCCATCAGCTATTTTGCATCAGTTGAAGATCATAAATAGTGTTCTGAGGCACGAGCAGGTCCCGTAGTGCTTTGTAACGTCTTCAGTTTACACTTGGGCTGTGTTCTCTCACCGTCATCCTGAACCGTTCTTCTTTTTCCAATTAGGCTACGCCACTTTGTGGGAACCATGTGACATCCATCAGATTAAATATTATCCTATTTGGGGTATGACAGCAGCTCATATTGCAAAAGAAGAAAGCTCTGTCCAGCAGAATGGAGGGCAACAAGAGGTTTCATTCCCACTTGTCTCGTGAAAAAAAAAGAATCTGACAGCAGTCTGCGTGGGATGGAAATGTTGCTGTTTCACTTAGCATCTGGGGAAGTCTGTTGGGGACTTCATAACAATGCAAAAGTGGCAAAATGTGGCAACTACAAGAGCGAGATATATTTAGGTGATCAAGGCTAGGGAACTAGGATTCCAGAATCTTAAAGAGAGAGACAGGCAAGGAGCCATTGGAACAGTTTAATGCTCATTTCAATAAGAGCCAGAACATCTGAAAAGCTTTCAAAAGATGATGGAAAAAGCTTTCAAAAGATGGAAAAAGATAATATCACCTCTATATACACACACAGGGTATGGTAAGCAAACTCAGAGCATTAAAGAAACTACATTTTACACTACTTTGTTTAAATATTTGATTAACAATGTTAATAACGTTAGATCTTTCATGCCAATACTATTTCTCATTTTCTACCTAGCTGCTGGTACTTTGCATGGCCTTCCTTCACTATGAGTGAAAAAGGGAGAGATGAATAAATGCAGGCAATTGCCTGAGGACTCACCCAGGATATGGCTCAAAGCAGGCTGGGAGGCAACTGCCAGCCTAACAAGTTCAGGGAGGTGGGTAGTTCCTGGATGTGGATTCTTCAGAAAAGCAGAGGCACAGAAACTCGGAGTCTTTGCAGCTGGTATTAGGCTGACATATTGAAAAAGACTTTGTCGAGAAGCAACTCTGCTTTTCAACCTATCCAAAAATGTTTGTTAGCCCAGCAAAAACTACTTTTCTTCCCTTCTTACCAATGACCAGTCCTCCAGATCAACAGCACCTTCACTGCGCTCCATGCAGAATAACAACTACTTGTGCTCGGGCTCAGTCTCTTCTTGACAGCACCCAGCAAAAGCTGTCCTTTGTATTACCAAAAGCAGAGGCAAAGGGGTACATTGCTGTTTTCACAGAATCACAGAATACTGGGGGTTTGAAGGGACCTCTGGAGATCATCTCCTCCAACCCCCTTGCGCCAGCAGGGTCACCCCCAGCAGGGTGCCCAGGATTGCACTGTCCAGGAGGGTTTGGAATCTCTCCAGAGACGGAGACTCCACAACCTCTCTGGGCAGCCCGGGACAGGCTCTGCCACCCTCACAGGAGAGAATTTTCTCCTCCTGTTCAGATGGAACCTCCTGGGTTCCCGTTTGTGCCCATTGCCCCTTGCCCTGTTGCTGGGCACCACTGAAAAGAGTCTGGCCCCATCCTTTTGCCCCTTGCTCTTTAGCTCTTGATCAGCATTGATCAAATCCCCTCTCAGTCTTCTCTTCTCCAGCTGAACAGCCCCAGGGCTCTCAGCCTTTCCTCATATGAGAAATGCTCCATGACCACCATAACGGTGACCATTAACCCCAAGGGGGTGCCAGTGCACTATGAGGCAGTGTAGAGAAACGTGATATTGCCCCTACACAGCATTGTGTTGCTGCTGAGTAAGGTGTTATTTTAATACTGTACCCCCCAAGGGCTCGTTGCAGGGCTGGGTAGCATTTTGTGGGATGATTTTTGATCACCCAGCAAGCAAGATAGGCTCCCTCCAGCCAAAACAGAGGAGAAAAGGTGCAGCTGGAGACCCATTTGCTGCTGCACAACCACCCAAAATAGCAGAGAAAAATGGAAATATCCTCAAAGAATCCTTAGCCTTTCAATAAATAAGGAAAGCTGTTGTCAAGATGTAAAATAGTCTGGTGTCATTTGTAGGAGAGCAAATCTTAGTGGGGTACGATAGGGCCAGAGGAACAGTTATCTTCAGTCACTCACTCTCATTTCTTTGCAGAAATCGCATTTTGGTGCGGGTTCAAAGCCACAAAAGCCACGACCATTTCCAGCAGCATTAGAAACACCACCAACACATCAACCATTAGTCAGGATGACAAAAGTAGGAGGAAAAGAGAAGGGGAAATATGTTCTTTTCAAGCACCGTCATGGGAAAATGGCAGAAATTAGGTGTTAAAAATAAAGCAAATGGGCCAATGACATCCAACACAACTCATTTCCTTGATGGTTTTACACTTCTGGGTTGCTGGGGCTTTTCTGAGCTAGGGATTTCTACAAAAACAGAGGAGTGCCTGCTACAGAGGACTCAAGATGGTCTTGTAATGGGTTTTCTTTCAGCTGCAAACAAGCAGATCTAGCTCAAACACCTCCTAGCTAAAGCAAGATTATTAATACCAAGAGAGCAACTGCAAAGCAACCAGCGCTGTTGAAATATTAGCTTTTAATAGCAATTCTCTACAAATTTTAGTCACAATTCCCTACAAGACGCTTGCAGGGAACCTCAGCTCACGTCGGCCACTGTGCCACAGGGGTAGCCAGGCATCCCCCAGCCCCTCCAGTGCCGCCACGGAGGGGGCAGCATTGGCAGAGATGGATGGGCAGCCCCAGGGTGGTGTGATTGATTTCCCTCATTAGCCCCAGTGGTTCAGTGGGACGGAAGGGCAGCTGCACAGCCAACAGTGGCCCAGGGATGGGGCACGGGGAGAGCAGTTTTGCCTCGCTCAAGTTTGACACAAGCAATGCGTTCCAAGTGGCTTTCTACGACAGAGTGACTGCATCAGTGGACAAGGGATGACCTGTGGAGGTGACCTATCTGGACTTCTGCAAGGCCTTTGACACGGTCCCCCCCAGCATCCTACTCGCCAAGTTGGAGAGATACGGATTTGATGGGTGGACTGTTCAGTGGATAAGGAATTGGCTGGATGGTTGCATCCTGGGGGTAGTGGTCAATGGCTCAAAGTCCAGATGGAAAGCAGTGTCCCTCGGGGGTCCATACTGGGACCTGGATTGATTAACGTTTTTATCAGTGACATAGACAGCGGGATTGAGTGCACCATCAGCAAGTTTGCAGATGACACCAAGCTGAGTGGTGCTGAGAGGGATGGGATGTCATCCAGAGGGACCTGGACAAGCTGGAGAGGTGGGCCCAGGTGAACCTTGTGAGGTTCAACAAGTGCAAGTGCAGGGTCCTGCACCTGGGCCAGAACAATCCCCACTGTCAATACAGGCTGGGGGAAGAGGTGATAGACAGCAGCCCTGCAAAGAAGGACTTGGGGGTGCTGGTAGATGAGAAGCTGGAGATGAGCAGTCAGTGTGTGCTTGCAGCCCAGAAGGCCAATCGCATCCTGGGCTGCATCACAAGAAGTGTGGCCAGCAGATGGAGAGAGGGGATTCTGCCACTCTGCTCTGCTCTGGTCAGACCTCACCTGGAATACTGCATCCAGCTCTGGAGCCCTCAGCACAGGAAGGACATGGACCTGATGGAGCCAGGTCCAGAGGCCACAAGGATGACCAGGGGTTGGAGCACCTCTCCTACGAGGACAGGCTGAGGGAGCTGGGATTGTTCAGCCTAGAGAAGAGAAGGTTCCGGGGAGACCTAACAGCCACCTTCCAGTACCTGAAGGGAGCCTATAAGAAGACCAGAGAGGACCTTCTTTACAAAGGCCTGGAGTGAAAGGACAAGGGGCAATGGTTTAAAATTAGAATGGAGTGGATTTAGATTGGATGTAAGGAAGAAGTTCTTTACCATGAGGGTGGTGGAACACTGGAACAGGTTGCCTAGGGAGGTAGTTGAGGCCCCATCCCTGGAGTCATTCAAGGTGAGGCTTGATGAGGCTCTGAGCAACCTGCTCTAGTTGAAGATGGCCCTGGTCTCTAGAGGTCCCTTCCAACCCAGACATTTCTATGATTCTACAGTTCTAAGTGTGACGATCGGTAGGAGAAAGTGCTAGGAGAAGCTCCTGTACAGAGTGTAATGCATTTTTGGCAAGGGTTATGTGTTGCACCAGAGCTGGGGAGCCAGGTTGGATGAGCCTTTCTTTATAGATTAAATCAGCTTTTACTGTTGTTCCTTCTTCAGTGAGCTTTCCCCTTTCCATACATGAAGAGAAGGTGGAAATAAGGCTCAAAGAGCTGATGTTGGCAAGGCGTGGTAAAGCAAAAAGATGGTGGGGGGTGAAAATTTTCTACCATGAAGGTGGTGAGACCCTGGCCCAGGTTGCCCAGAGAAGTAGTAGATGCCCCATCCCTGGAAACATTCAGGCTGGCCATAGCTCTGAGTCAGTTGCAGCTGTCCCTGCTCCCTGCAGGGGGGTTGGACTAGATGGCCTTGAAAGGTCCCTTCTAACATGAACCATTCTGTGACCTCCTGATGAGGAAGCAAAGACATGCCTCTGAATTGTTCCCATCTGTCCCAACACTTGCCCAAAGTGGGCAACAACCTGGCCCAAAGGACGAAGTTCCCAGAAAAGCTTCTAACTTGAACAGGTGGTTAGCTCTTGAGATTAATCCTGATTTTTCATTGTCATTTCCATTTTGTTATCACTCCAAAATAAAGCATTCCCGGAGAACTCGACGCCCATAACATTAAAACCAATTCTTATGGTGAGGATGCAAAGGGGAAGAGGAAGAAATTTCTAAAAAGCTTCCACACTTCCCATTGAAAATTCTGCTGCAATCTCAGCTTTAAAGGTAGGTTAAAACTGGTTTGTCTTGGGGTTTGGGGGTTTAGGGGGAGGATTTTTTGGAAATCAAACAAAGGCAGCAGCCATCACGCTGCGACACCCACAGCATGATGAATGTGTGAAGCAATCATGAACCGCGGCTGCCGCGGGCCATGATAGAAATGAAATATGGGAACTGGTAAATCAGCATAGACAGGAGGAAGAGAGCACTGGAAGGATCCCAGCCCTGAAGCCTTCAAGACAGGTCTCCGGCCGTGGCAGGGGCCCCCTCACTCAGCAGGCATTAATGGATGAGAGGAGGGGAAACTGCCTTGGTTTTTCATTGCTCCCTTCAAACCAGATGCATCCCTCCCTCCAAAGGCAGATAAACTCTGCTAAACACACCACTCCAGCCTCGCCGAGCTCCTGCCGAGCCCTCACCCTCCCCTGACATCCCTGGAAACAGGGTGTTTCTCAGGAAAAACTCCACACCGGCTATTTTTTCTTTTTGTCCTGGCATTCAGCAGAACCAGGCTCAGCTGCTTGCTCCGAGGTGGGCATGTGGACATCTGCCTGCACGTATCATTCTGCATGTATATAGGTCAGTGCTGGCTCGTGGCTCCGGCCGAGACACGTATGCATTTTTCTGGCATCCTTAGGCAAGCTGGAAAATGTCACTTCCTTGCTAGGCAATCACTAAACGTTCTGCTGCCCTTGGTGACCACCTGCTCTGCATACACAGCTCTGCAGCTCTGGGAGCTGGCTGCAGGCAGCTGGCTCTAAGACTCAGAACAGGTTTCTCCTTTTTTATACATTTTAACTTGTTTGTTATTTTGTTAGGGGTTTTTTTAAGGCTTAGAGTGATTTAGAGACCAAATCTGGGGCAAATGCACCTAACCACGTACTCATCCCTGTTCTCATCTGTGCCTCTGCAGTATTCATCCCCTCTCTTTTTATTTTAGAATCACAGAATCATTTTGATTAGAAAAGACCTTCAGGATCATCAAGTTCAACCATTAACCGCTAAACCATGGCCCTCAGCACCACATCTCCATGGCTCTGAAACCCCTCCAGGGATGGGGACTCCACCACCACCCTGGGCAGCCTGGGCCAGGCCTGGACAACCCTTGTGGGGAAGACATTTCTCCTAATGTCCAACCTAAACCTCCCCTGGTGCAACTTAAGGCTGTTTCCTCTTGTCCTGTTGCTTGTTCTTTGGGAGAAGAGACCGACCCCACCTGGCTCCAACCTCCTTACAGGGAGTTGTTGAGAGTGAGGTGGTGTCCCCTGAGCCTCCTTTTCTCCAGGCTCAACAACACCAGGTCCCTCAGTGCTCTAGACCCTTCCCCAGCTTTGTTGACCTTCTCTGGCCACGCTCCAGCCCCTCAATGTCCTTCTCAGAGAACATTGCTGAACCCAGTATTCGAGGTGTGGCCTCAGCAGAGCTTTTTATTTTAACCCTGTAAGGTAAACCCTGCCATCTGCCTGGCTTCCTAAGAGCAGCACCATGAAGTTTTTATCTGAACCAGGTCCAATGCTCAAGCAAATCCCACTGAGCAGAGAAATGCCTGCAGAGGGTTGAGATGTTGCATGTCCTGAAGGCAAAGTCCTGACCAAGGAGGTGGTGGGGGTCCCTCATGTAGCCCACATCTGCATGCAGAAGGAGTTGCACAAACACCAGAGAGGCTGTTTATTCTTAGTCCTGGCTCCTCCATCCTTGACGAGGAACAGAAGCACCCGGCACAGGAGTTAAGTTCCCAGGCAGGTGTCAGCTGCTGAATTAAAATAAGTGATTTTGGGGAGAGGGCTCGCAGCACTGTCTGGAGCAAGCACAGCTCCACAGCGCAGCAGGGATGACACAGCAAGCCCTTCCTGACCGGTGTGCAGAGGCAAAGGGAAAAGATGAAAGGGATGAGTGTGAGCAGAGGAAAGGAGCAGGGAGACTGCACAAAGCTGAAGCTCTCCAGGAAGGTAGAAGACAGCTGAAGATGCTTCAAAAGGGACTGTGCTTTCTATCTCCTAGCAACAGATGCCAGCAAAAGGCCAAGGGAGATAGTCAGAAGATCCTGGCTGAGGAAACAGGGTCTTTGCCAAGTCTCACCCCAATGGACTGCGATCCCTCCCCTCCTTGGGCTCCTTCCAGACACCAGCACCACTAATCTGGCCCCAGCTAGGCTGCTTTTTGCCCCCAAAAGCCCAGGTAAGAGGTTCTGGTGTTTTCAGCCCCACTCAGAGCACCTCTCTTGCTCTCTCTCCCCTGCAAACTCATAGAATCATTTGGTTGGAAAAGATTTTAAGATTATCAAGCCCAGCACTGCCAGGTCACCACTGAACCATGTCCCTCAGCACCACATCTGCACAGCTCTGAAACCCCTCCAGGAAAGGGGACTCCACCATCATCCTTACAGTGAATGTGTAGGATCCACCCAGCCCAACTCAGGGATAAATAGGGCCACAATTCAGGCCATAGCCGTGCACGGGTGACCAAGCAGCTTGGTAGCTAAAACGAGGGACCTCAACATTATGCATAGGATGGTGGTTAACTGGGAGGGAGGTATCTGTTCCTCAGGGTCTTCTGCTGCTCCTGGCCTCCATCTGCTTCCCTGCAAGTGTATTCATTTGCGATAAGCAAACAGGGCAATATTTACAGACCCCAAAGCATCTGGCACCAGTACATTTTAACCCATCAGTCTATGGCTGGAGGACAGCACGCTCAGTGCTTTTAAAGACATTAATAGAGGGGGAAAAAAAATCCCAACCCTGTATCTAGAGGAAAAACCTCCCTCCCCCCACTGCCATATCAATTACAGAGGATGCATTAAAAGGTTTTAGTAATGATTTCTTGTCAATAAGCCAGATCTTCGAGTCCCAGTATCCATATTCAAACTCTCCTGGGAGTGAGATGTCCCAGCAACAAGGGACATGCCACAGATCCGATGGCACAGGCAGAGGGAAGATAATAGAAAAGAGATATTGGGCGGGGGGGTGGGGGGGATCAGAGACAGCGATCTGTACGAACACAGACAGGTCCCGGGTTTAAAGGAAAGCGATGCTTCACTCTACGCCTATACAAATGATTTCCTTCCCTCTGTGGCTCCCTCCTCCTGCTCCCCTCATGATTTGATGGCTTTGGGAACTGCTGTAAGTGTGACTGTTTTTTCCATGCGAGTCAGCCAAAGATTTAAGTAGGCAGGAGGAAAGCACTCTCTTTTTCCATCAGCGTTCAATAGAAAGACAGTAAAAAAGTTTAAAAATATATTAAA
>JANHGN010008049.1:0-13482 GCA_024605025.1 Megaceryle maxima | reverse complement strand
CTCCTTTTCCACCCACGTTCAAGAAAAAAACAGTAAAAAAGTTTAAAAAAATATTAAAAAAAAAAAAAAAAAAAAAAGACAAATCAGGCAAGAGTCCAAGCTAGGAATCATTACAAGAAAACACAACCAAGAACATAAAAAACAGAGATGTGGAGTGGAAAAATACACTCAGGCAATCATTCCAGCTCCAAGATTCCCTCCAATGCTTTTCAGGTATGTAAGGTCTTAACACAGAGATTACTCTGCACGCTGCTGGGGCAGAGATGGGCAAGCTGACCTGGGAGGAGCCTTCTCCACACCAGGCAAGATCTCCTGACAATCCCCAGTAGACACCTAAGGAGGCAAATTGGCCAATGCATCTGATCAGCCCTTGGGCAATGAAAAGGGGGGAGGGGAGGGCTGCTGCCAGTTATGATAACACTGCTCTATCAACGTTGATTATCAACCTCGACTGGCTAATCCAGACCTCTAAGTCCATAACCATTTGCCTGACCCCCCCAAAGCCCTCGTACGGGCCCTTTGAGAGTTGTCTGAGGCAGACTCTGGTGTAAGGGGTGTTTTGTGATGCATCCAGGCACACTTGCCAGCCCGGTTTTCTAAGGCAACAGGGTACAACAGCCACAACATCCACCTGCCCATCCCTTCCCTAATCATTTCTGAACCTGCCAGTCCATTTTAACTACATCCAAAACCAATGGAAGAGATCCCCTCAAAAAAAAAAAAAAAAAAAAATCACCCCATACCACAAACATCACACTCCCTTGGGGAAAGCAGATGGGAGACTTTTTTCTGATGCAGAGGAAGAACCAGCAAAGGAATTTCTCCCTTGTTTAGCTCCAGAGAAACCACACAGGAACTCCACGGTAAGTCCAACCACAAGTGAAAAGCAGGGTTTTTAGTCTTGCACATCATAAGGTGGCTTATCTCCATTACATAGGGCAAATTCAATAGGGTAGAGCAGGAAAAGCTGTTATTGATGCAATCAAAACTCACCCTCAGCCATACAGCATTGCAGGGATTTTTTTTCTGCCCTTCCCACACTCCAATGACATTCCCAGCTCACAGGAACAGGAATAACATGGGATGAAGGCTTGGCTGATTTTTTTTTTTTCCCTTTTCTTTCAAAGATCTTCATCTTTCTTTGCCACTAAACACCACCTGGAGCCCATCCAAAGCTTTCCAGGAGCCCAGCGTCTTGAGCATGCATGCCTTGCAGCTTCTCCATTCTTCTCGATGTTATAAAACTGTCTTGTAAAAGCAAAATTAAAGGCTCGAGTGCTGGCCACAAAGCCCTTACCCTGGATGTGTTTTCTGTTGTATGCAATTCCAAGACAGAGAGAGGGGGGGTGGAAGTGGTGGGGAGCTTCACGCATTAAACTTCTTCAAAAATCTATTGAAGGTACATCACCACTTCCTGACATTCCTCTATAAAACCCACTTGGCTGTGTCTACAAATTATAAAATTAGTTTTATGTGCAGCGTCCAGCTAATGGCACAGCTAAATCTAGGGGGCAGGAAGATGAGATGCTTCTCACCTTCCTCCAAAATAAATTGCACCTTCCTTCTGCTGCAATTTATTTTGCGGCATCCCTGGCAGGGAGCAGCATCCATCCCGGGGCCAAAGATTTTCCCTCCCAAGACAAAGCTTTCAAAGGTCAGAAGACATTTGATGACTAACTGGAGAGTTTTGGAGAAGCAATGTCTGTGGGGAGCAGACAGAGCTGGGTGGATCAGGGGTACATTTGTGGTCCACAAAGATGAGGCACTTCTAGTAAATTAGGGAAGGCAAAAGTGGAGAACGTAAAACCCAAGCAAGACAATTTATTCACGTGGAATGGAGGGTGGGGGTGCAATACTGAAAACTTTTCAAGCAGAAGGGTCAGTTTTCATTACTCTCCTTGTTTTGTTTTTTTTTTTGTAGAAGAGGTGCAGGTCTCCCTCTGTGCTTTCAGCAGGAGACTATGGTGGTGGTAACGAGTTAACAGCATCTGAATATTAGAGAGGTACATTTCGCTGTGCACCTAAGATGTACCTGGCAGCTGTACTACATGTTCTTGGTACCCTGCCATGCTGTTCAGAGAAACATTGGGCAGCACCAACCTCGTTCCCAGTGGTTGCCCATTCCTTGGCTACAGCCCAAGGCACTACCCAGCACAGCTCTCTGGAAAAATGCTCAAAGACCCATTGCAGAGACAGGACAAGCAGAAATGTTAATTCAGCAGAGCAAAACTGCTGGGAATGGAGGGGGTGACACACTTCTGACCTTCCTGCACAGGGACAGCATCTCTCAGCAAAGAATCACACTGGTTTGGGTTGGAAGGGACCTTCCAAGGCCATCCAGTCCAACCCCCTGCAGGGAGCTGGGACAGCTGCAACCAGAGCAGGTTGCTCAGAGCCCCAGCCAACCTCACCTGGAATGGTTCCAGGGATGGGGCATCGACCACCTCTCTGGGCAACCTGGGACAGGGTCTCCCCACCCTCAGTGTAAAAAATGTTTTCCTTCTCTCTAGTCTGATTTTCTCCTCTTTTAGTTTAAAACCATCAGCCCTTGCCCTGTCACAACAGGCCCTGATAAAAAGTCCTTCCCCATCTTTCTGTCAGGCCCCTTTCAGTACTGAAAGGCAGCAAGAAGGTCTCCCTGTCACCTTCTCTTCTCCAGGCTGAACAAGCCCAACTCTCTCAGCCTGGTCTCCCAGCAGAGGGGTTCCAGCCCTCCCAGCATTGCTGGGGCCTCCTCTGGCCCCGCTTCCACAGGTCCCTGTCTTTCTTGTGCTCCAGCCAAGCTGTGTGCTTCATCCCTGTTCACATCCCCTCCTCAGCCCCAGTCCCTCTCTGGACTCATCAGGCATTACATGGGGTGCAGAAAGAGGCTCAGTGTTGCTTACCTGGCCGATGGGGATGATTCCTCACAGCAGCCCAACAGGTCCAAGCCTGCAAGGAGAGATCTTATGGCAGAACAACATCACTTCCAGATGCATGTGGCCACTTGGCTAATCCTCACAGTGCTGGGGAACAACATTGCAGGCAAGGAGAGAAAAACCTGCAGCAGGTCCCCCAGTTAATGCTGTAGGAAGAAACAAAAGCTAATCAGCTTCAGCACAGGGGACACGAAGGGAACAAGCTTCTTCAAGGCACATTCTCATCTTTAGTTCTTTGCTCCCTTTAAAAAAATAATTTCCCTCTGTAGCGTATTAATCACCATGAGTCAGCCCCAGGAAGAGTTATCCATGGAGCTACGCAGGGACTGCGAGGACACTGGGTTATAGAAGGATTATTTACTCTTATAACCTTTACAGAAACAAGAGATAACTGTATTAGAAAAATCGTGCTTACACACAACAGCAGCGACTGCCTGATTCATTCCTGCACCCTCCCATTTGTGCACATGCACTCAAAGAGCTGATGCTCTGTTTGCCACCGTGAGAGTCTCACAAAAGAGCACTGCCACCATGCAAGGGTAACTTTGGAGGCAGCTGGATGTGGAGGGTGGCTTTTTAGGGGGTTTGTCTTTCAGAGGACCTGGGGGGTAACTGTCTCCCATCCCACTGGACAATGGCACTCAAGGGCTCAGGACTGGGAGCAGCTGTGGCTGTCCCGTGCACCAGGGATGTGCAGGACATTGAACAGTGGCACAAGACAAAGTGGCTTGTGCAGCAGGACCCTGAAGGCCTCCCCATTGCTCCCCACGGTTCTTCCTTTCCACCAGGCATCAGCCACCAGCAGCAAGTCTCCTAAGTATCCCTCTGCTATAAGCTTTCCAGTCGCTCAGGGCATTCACTCTGCAGACAAGAACCTGGGAGTCCTGGTTGAAAACAATTCACCATGAGCCAGCCATGTGCCCTTAAGTGGTGTCCTAGGGTGCATGAAGAAGACTGTGGCCAGCAGATCGAGGGAGGTTCTCCTCCCCCTCTGCTCTGCCCTAGTGAGGCCACATCTGGAGTACTGTGTCCAGGTCTGGGTTCCCCAGTTCAAGAGAGACAGAGAACTACCGGAGAGAGTGCAGCAGAGTCTGTGAACATGCTGAGGGGACTGGAGCATCTGTGCTGAGGAAAGGCTGAGAGCCCTGGAGCTGTTCAGCTGGAGAACAGAAGACTGAGAGGGGATCTGATCAATGCTGATCAAGATCTAAAGGGCAGGGGGTCAAGAGGATGGGACCAGACACTTTTCAGTGGTGCCCAGCAACAGGGACAAACTGGAACACAGAAGGTTCCATCTGAGTGTGAGGAAATAACTCTCTCCTGTGGGGGTGGCAAAGCCTGTCCCAGGCTGCCCAGAGAGGGTTTGAATTCTCCTCTGGAGAGATTCCAAACCTGCCTGGACAGTGTGATCCTGGGCCCCCTGCCCTCGGTGACCTTGCTGGAGCAGGGGGTTAGAAGAGAGAGTCTCCAGAGGTCTCTTCCAACCCCTACCATGCTGTGATCCTGTGACTGAATGTCAAGAGTAAACATGCAACAGAGAGCCCTCCCCTAACGATCACCCCCATCTGACCTGCAGCTCCAAGCCTGGTGCATCCCTTGAGCAATCCCTTGAAGCACCTCTTCTGCACTACCCTCTTCCTCTTCTCCCTGCCCTCTGATGCACAGTTGAAGTCAGCTCCACTTGTGGGATTGATTTCCCTGGCTACTGACACTGGGACCATGCCCAGAGGCCAAGCACCCAGGGACAGCCATTGCACCTCTCTGCATTTTAGGCAAGGCACTGCAAATTTCCAGCAAATTCACCAGTGACTTCACCCCCACTCAGGTTGTTGGGCTCAGTCTGGAACACCTTCAAAACAATCAAATGGCACGTGGGGAAAACAAAACAGTTGCCTCCTCCAGTCTCCGCTGCAATCAGCCAAACCTCAAAGCGGAAGTGCTCTTACACCCCTGATTTCCATTTGCACCTGAACCCATCTCTTGCAACCTCCAGAGCAGTCTCCCATTTCTGCTGAGCTCTGAGGGTGACATCCTGATCTACAGAGATACAAAGGAGTCTTTGTTTACAAGATGAGAGCCATGAAATGTGAATAAAAAGCCCCAAATACTGCAAGATCAAACAGGGTCTGTATCAACCCTTTCAAAGGCAACCAGGCTGCAAAGCTCGCTATAAGCAATCGTTTTGTTTGGAACATTAAATATGATACTAAAAGTGTCTTCCGTGCAAAAACAACATGCACATGAGTTTGTTTGTGGTATAACTTTAATCTCTGCAATAACAGCTCTTTAAAGCTCATTTTGGGCAGAAAAAAAATAATTCTGAGTGATAAGTCAAAGTGTGTTGGGCTTGCATGGCCAGGATTTGGTAGTAGGGGGAATCTACGGGGGTGGTTTTGTGAGAAGCTGCTAGGAGGTTCCCCATGTCAGTGGGAAAAGATAGAGTCAACGCCAGCAGGCTCCAAGAAGGACCCACTGCTGGCCAAGGCTAAGTGATTATGGCAGTGCCTCTGTGATCATACCCCTGTATTTGCCACTGCTGAGGCCACCCCTCGCTCCAGGAAGGACATTGAGGGGCTGGAGCATGTCCAGAGAAGGGCAACAAAGCTGGGGAAGGGTCTAGAGCACAAATCTTGTGAGGAGCAGCTGAGGGACCTGGGGTCATTGAGCCTGGAGAAAAGGAGGCTCAGGGGAGACCTTCTCACTCTTGACAACTCCCTGGAAGGAGGTTGGAGCCAGGTGGGGTTGGTCTCTCCTCCCAAGGGACAAGTGACAGGACAAGAGAAAACAGCCTCAAGTTGTGCCAGGCAAGGTTTAGGTTGAACATGAAGAACGATTTCTTCCCCACAAGGGCTGTCAAGGCCTGGCCCAGGCTGCCCAGGGCAGTGGTGGAGTCCCCAGCCCTGGAGGGGTTTCGAAGCCATGGAGATGTGGTGCTGACAGACATGGTTCAGTGGTGACCTGGCAGTGCTGGTTTAACAGTTGGACTTGACAATCTTAAAGGTCTCTTCCAACCAAAATGATTCTATGGTTCTATGTATTGAAGAAGGGGAAAAAGAAACTGCACAATTGTAGCCAGAGAGAGGAGTGAGAATATGAGGGAGAAACAACTCTGCAGACACCAAGATCAGTGAAGAAGGAGGGGCCAGAGGTGATCTAGGCACTGGAGCTGAGATTCCCCAGAAGCCTGTGGTGAAGACCATGGTGAGGCAGATTGCTTCCCTACAGCCCGTGGAGGTTAACAGTGGAGCAGATCTTCACTAGCAGCCCACGGAGGACCCCATGCCAGAGCAGTTCAATGCCCAAAAGAGGCTGTGGCCCCATGGGAAGCTCATGCTGGAGCAGGTTCCTGGTAGGACATGTGGACCCATGGAGAGAGAAACCCCCACTGGAGCAGGTTTGCTGTCAGGACTTGTGACCCTGTAGGGGACCCACGCTGGGAGCAGTCTGTTCCTGAAGGACTGTACTGTGTGGAAGGGACCCATGCTGGAGCAGTCAGCGAAAAAACACAGCCTGTGGGAGGAACACACGCTGGAGCAGTTCACAGAGGACTGACTCTGGTGGGAAGGACCCCACAGTGGAGTGAGGAAAGAGTGTAAGGAGTCCTCCCACTGAGGAGGAAGGAGCAGCAGAGACAAGGTGTGATCAACAGACTCCTGTTGCCCATCTCTCTGTGCCACTGTGGAAAGGAGGCAGAGAAAATCAGGAGTGAAGTTGAGCCCAGGAAGAAGGGAGGGAGGGGCGGAAAGTGGTTTAAGAATTGATTTTATTTCTACTTAGCCTATTCTAATTTGACTTGTAATAAATTAAACTGATTTCAACAATTTGAATCTCTTTTGCCCAGAACAGTAATTGAATGATCTCTCCCCTGTCCTTAGTGTGATCCACAAGCCTTTTGTTATATTTTCTCTCCCCAGTCCAGCTGAGGAGGGGAGTGACAGAGAGGCTTTGGTGGGCACCAGACACCCAGCCAGGGCCAGCCCACCACACAAGGCCTTAAGAGGCTGATAAGCACCAGGGAATCACTGCAGAGAATGATACTCCTGATTTAATTAAAGTCTTAAACATAGCGCAAGAAAATCCATCCACCCATCAACATGATGAAAAGACTGCAAGTTTCCTTAAACTCATCCGGCCACCTCATGAATCTCCTGGTTGGAAGAGCAAGGAAAAAGGCAGCCCTCTTTCATGGAATTCTTCATACCAGCAATTTCCACACAAGCACAAGGCATTTTGCTGCTCCCAGGACATACTAATGGGAGCTATGCCTGTGCAGTGAGCAGGAAGGAGGTTTCAAAGCATTCTTGCATCAGGAGTGAAGCAAAGCCCAGCTCCCTGGTATTCATCCTGCAGCTCAGGCCACGTGTCCCCTCCCCTCCAACTGCTCTTCCTCCAGCAGCCTTCATGGCATCCAGCTTTTTGGATGTCCCTTGACACACTAGGGATCCAAGGTACCTCCAGGCTCTGCCATGCCAGCAGGAGTTATTTTAAGGCACTTCTCCTCAGTACTATGACAGCCTGGGGACTGCTCAGATGTTATTATCTGTCCCATTTCTCCTGGCTTGCACTGGTGGCTTATTATCCATTTTCAGAGCAGCAAAAATTCAGGACACGTTTTATGGACACATCCTGCACCACAGTGGATGGTCTCAGCACAGAACATCCGGGCAGGCACCTCAGAGCAAGCCAGAGAGTCTGGCAGCAAGAGACAGGATGGCTGCCCCAGCTGGACCTCCCCCACGGATCTGCAGGTTTAAGTGGTGTCCACGAAGAAACCTTCAAGCATTGCTGGTTCAGGAGGAGAGATGGCCTGAATTCACCTGAAAGGAGAGAAGCCAAAGGGATTTCAGTACGTACGCATCATTAGGCATGCAAGGAACGTTTTCCCAACTCAGAGTTCGGGCGACCAAATGAAAAAAGAAAATATTTGCTAGAATGAAAATGTCAAACACTTGGCAGCTTTCCTGGTGCCTTGTTTTTTTTTTCCCTTCATGGGAGCTTCAACCAGTTAATAACCACGTAATTCATGGATTTTTGTGATTCTTTTTTTTTTTTTTTTTTGGTCAGGGACTTGGGGTCATTCTGAGGCAGCTCAAGACAAAGTTTTGCTTTTTTTCCTTCCTAAACACAATTTCAAAATTTAAATCAAGGAGAAAAGAGGATAAAAAGGTTCACTGGAGAAGCGCCAAATATTTTCCTTTTTCTAAAGTTAGCATTAGCTTCATTTGGGCTCCAAACATCCCTCCAAAAAAGTAGAAGTCACAGCATCTCATTTCAGAAATGTACAAAGAAGTGGTTTGATTATTTTAAAATTGCTACTTTCGGCTGTAATTTTTTTGTTCAGGTTCAACACTAATAATTTCAGCTGACCTGAAACCCTATTTTTCAACAAATGCATTTATGTTTGTTTAAAAAAAAAAAAAAAAAAAGAAGAAGAAAAAGAAGGAAGAAAGTCCAGTTCTTCAGCCTGTATTTGTGCAAAACTGCTAATTTTTAGCTGTTTGCTTTCTGCTAGAGATCATCACACTCAACAAATGGCTGAATAAATGATTCTTCTTGCAGGTGTATCAAAAGGGCTGTCAGAAAGAACAAAAAAATAAGATGGTGTATCTGAAATGGGAAAATATAAAGTGCTTAGAGATAAAAACTGCTGGAAATATTTATAGAAGCAGAGCGACAGCATCAACACTCAAATGTTTCTGTTACCAACACCCTTTTTTGCATTTAGGTTTCACATCTCGTGGCATTGCATATGGACACCCTGGAATCCAAAAGCTGCAAATTAAGAAGCTTCATTTTTCTCTGGAAGAGCTTGGAATGACCCCAAGAACCAGCGCTCTTCGCTCGGAGCTGGTGCTGGAGTTTCTTTCTCGCCAAGAAGAGCGTTAGTCCCCTGGGTAACCCGGGTAGAAGGCCTGGGGGACGGCAGCTTCATTTCCTCATTAAATAATTCTGAGTCATGAGCACATCAGAAAACTTGCATTGTGGCCTTTGACAGTTTACCTCGATAAAGGCAAAGTTTGTCGAAGAAATCATTTTCTGTGAATCATTCTTGCGGCGTTAGTCATGTTTGTCCCTTCCGCCCAGCCTCACAGAGACAGCTCCAGTAATTTGTATTATTTTCATTGCCTTCCCCTGCACCCTCATCTATCTTGACCAAGTGAACTTGCAACTTTATCTCATCTTCCTGCAGCAGCGGATCGAGACAGAACTGCTTGTCCTGGCCAAGAGAAATGGGTTTAAACACGGTTTTCATCTTTTTCTCATGCGGACAGCCTAAATGCCACTAATATCCCAGCCTGGGCTGGCTCTTGGCCTTCAGAGGGGTCTGACCAACAAGGAATAATGGGCATAAGGACATGATTGGAAGGTCAAACCTTATTGATTATATTTACCTGTGTTATTTTATTTGTATACCTCTGAGTGGCCTCTCCTTCTGATTTTTTTGTTCAACCAGACAAACCATCTACAGGCAGCTCTCATGCCCACACAACTCTTAAAGCCACATGCAAAGCAGAGCATTGAGAAAAGATGAAGATGATCAAGGTGCTTCTAAATCATAATCTTAAAATTGTTCAACCATGCACAATTCTGGGCCTATGAGCACGTACCTTTTAGGTTACATCCTGTAATGACAAACAAGTTCTTGAGGAACTTTTGCCATGCAAGAGAGAAATGTCTTAAAACACCTGATATTTCCCCTCCCATGCCCTCCAAATCCTGGTATATTTCTAGAATATCTGCACATTTTTATCTGGCTGCTTAGCAGGGAAATGCTCTCTCTGAGCCACCTCCACTGTCTATTTTCTTCTGACATAAATATGAATTAAGGTTATGGCCCAGTATGATCTTCCCAAGGAAAAGTGTAGATTACATCGATGTGACCCATTAAAGCAATCTTAAATACCCACTGATGGTTCATTATTGCGAGTTACTTTCCTTCCTGATGTAGAATTTATTCAATATATTGGAGGAAAAAAAAAAGTCTCCAGGAAGGCATTGTCTGTGCAGAGCATTAATAAAAAGGAACAATGCAAGGGATGGGCTTGACAAGAGGGACAAGGAGTCTCCATTTACTCGGTCCCGCTGGATGTATCAAAATACCTCTTCTGAAGGGCATGTAGACCAAAAAGAGAACTTGAAATAGCAAAATTAAAAAACTAAACCACATCCCTCAGCACCACATCTCCACAGCTTTGAAACCCCTCCAGGGATGGGGATTCCATCAATTTCACGGACAGCCTGGGCCAGTCTTTGACAACCCTTGTGGAGAAGACATTTCTCCTAATGTCCAACCTAAACCTTGCCTGGCACAACTTGAGGCCATTTCCTCTTGTCCTATCACTTATTCCTTGGGTCAGAGAATATGTGGTTACAGAAAGGACCAGTACTCCCATCCTCTAGCAGTAAAGGGACTTCCCATAAATGAATGGGCAGTAGCTCATTACAAGGCTCACCAAATGTCACTACCTAATTAGCTAGTAGGCTTGTAGCTGCTTTTTCAATACCTTTGCTCACTTCAAGGCAAGAAATGGCATGTTTAGTTGAAAGGCATGGACCTGTTGGAGCGGGGCCAGAGGAGCCCCAGCAATGCTGGGAGGGCTGGAACCCCTCTGCTGGGAGGCCAGGCTGAGAGAGCTGGGCTTGTTCAGCCTGGAGAAGAGAAGGCGACAGGGAGACCTTCTTGCTGCCTTTCAGTACTGAAAGGGGTGTGACAGAAAGATGAGGAGGGTCTTTTTATCAGGGCCTGTTGTGACAGGGCAAGGGGTGATGGTTTTAAACTAAAAGAGGAGAAAATCAGACTAGAGAGAAGGAAAACATTTTTTACACTGAGGGTGGTGAGACCCTGTCCCAGGTTGCCCAGAGAGGTGGTCGATGCCCCATCCCTGGAACCATTCCAGGTGAGGTTGCCCAGGGCTCTGAGCAACCTGCTCTGGTTGCAGCTGTCCCTGTTCCCTGCAGGGGGGTTGGACTGCATGGCCTTTAGAGGCCCCTTCCAGCCAGTCGACGATTCTAAGATGGATTTAGGTGCAGAAGAGGAGGGTGGAGGGCTTCCCACAGCATTGGTGCTCACTCCTTTGACATCCCCTGAATGGAAACCCATGACAGAAGAAAGCTACAAGGCTCTTCCAGCTCAGGGAAGATGGGACTTCACAACCCCTAAAAAAAGCCTCTCTCTTCCTTTATTTTATGCTTTGCCTCTGCAATCTGAATCTGAATCTATAAACATTGCCAGCAAGCAAGGATTGTCTTCTCTCTCCTTACCACGCAGGCTACTGCTTGCATGGGCTTCACAAGCTCCCAGAGGCTGGAGGGGCCCCCTTGGGATATCATCTCCTTCCACCAGCCCAAAGTACGTCGTCCTCTGCAGGCCAGTCTGCCAAAGTCTCCCATAAAATGACACCCCACGATATCACACTCCTCCTCACCACCATCACCCACTGGGAAACAGGGGACACCTACCCATGGGGAAAGAAGGTAGGAAGCCAAAGCCAAGACCAAACTGAAGCCTACCTTCTTTCTCAAAATATTTCCAGTTGCATCAGCTTCTTTGCTTAAACTTCCTTCCAATTTTCTGTTTTATTTGTGCAACAAATTAACGATTTAGAACATTAATTTTCTTTTGGAGCCTTCCCATCTATAAAGTGGGCATGCCAATTCTTAGCCCTAATTTAAAAAAAAAAAAAAACCAAAACAGATTTTGATGAAGCTTTTGTCAGAGAAACCAGCTTTTCTGTCTCTTCGCAAGACAATTATTCAGAACGTTATCAGCAAATCTTAACGCACCTTCATCTGCAAGTAGGATTTCTCCCAACACGGCTACGCAGCCCACCCACCTATAGATGCTCAATCAATACACATTAATTAAGCTGTAGCCCACTCCAGTTAAAATTACAGGATCTGAAGGACAGACATTTGTTTTTGTCAGTAAATTAATTTAAGCGTTCATTAATTTTAACTTTAATTTTTCAATTAGATATCACTCTAATGATAAATAATTCTCCTCATTAGAGAGGAAACATATGGAAGAGAAAGATAAAATGGGAGAGACTTGGACCAAGTGAGGAATATGTTCTCGGGCACTTCCTTCTCTTTCAGCACATCAGCAACCCCCATTTATGTCAGCAAACCGGGCTCCTTTTGAAAATCTGGCTGGCGAGTGCAGCGCTGAAATAAGAACAGAGATTCTTTGAGTATCTCACCTCCTTCTCTGCTGGGAACATGAAAGCTCAGCTGTGAAATCGCAGTGTTTCAGAATAGCTGAAACTTTGTACACACTACCAAAATAAACACTTTTTGATGGAAATAAAAATATTACCATGTTAACAGTTTGGTTTGTTGGTTTTGTGTGGGGTTTTTTTTTGGTTTGATTTTTAATTGATATAGAAAAGGGCTGGTTGTTTTACAGCTTAACCCTCTCTGCACATTATCCCAGGCTTGGAGAAGTGCTTTTTAAAGTGAGGTCTGTGCAGTGTCCTGCACTCAGAGTTAAACCTTCCCTGGCTTGGATACAGCAGTTAATTAAATATGGAGCAGATCAGCAATATTTTGGGCCTTCTTTTCCCAGCAGATGCTGTGTGGCAAACAATCTGGGCTGATCCAGAGCAGGTTTTTAACCCTCAACATGCTCATCCCAACAGCTCACCTATCAGTGTCCATCACTGCTGCGCTGTGAATTTTCTCTGCTCCACCTCAGCACAGAGCTAAGCAAACACCCTGAAGTCTTTTCCTGCTGTATGAAACAGAGGCAGGAGTGCCTGACATCCTAAAACACTCGGAGATCACAAGCTCTTCACCCTGCTCCCCATAGCAGGGATGCTGTATAAAAAGCAGCAGCGCTGAACACCAAGACTTCTTCACACAGAGACACACCCCAGACCCTGCCAGGGACCTGTCAAATACCAAAACTCAAAGTAAAATAACCAAATAAATTATTCAGTAGAGAATTACTCCTCAAGCACTGGACTGGACTGGTAAGAATTGATCGGTATCACAGATGATGGTGGCAAACAAATAGCAAAACAAAATTGTTCAGTAAATAGACTATCTGACGGAAAAATTTTAAAAAAAATTTAAAAAAGAGCTAGAAAAGCACCAGGTCTCAGTCTCTGGGCAGCTGTAGTCCTGCAGTGCAATTACAGTCTCTTCTTACTGCTTTTCTTCTCTTAAAAAAAGTACTTAGCCCTCTTCCCAGCCTGGTTTTGCAGCTATCACTGCAAACCCTTGCTGCTGCATCTTTAGGAAACCACCTCTGCCGCAAACTCTCAGGAGATGGGGAGAGAAAGTCCCTCTCTGAGCCCCGTTGCAGAGGGCTCAGCCCAAGCACAATGCACGGGGCACTGTTCATACAGACACCTTTCTGATACTTTTTATCCAAGACAGGGAAGAGTCAGCAGCACTGCCCAGACAGGAGCGCTAGAGATACCACAGGACCACTAACAGGGTAGCTTCATAGTGGGACCTTTCAAGGCCAGCTAGACCAGACCCCTTGCAGGGAGCAGGGGCAGCTGCAACCAGAGCAGGTTGCTCAGAGCCCCAGCCAACCTCACCTGGAATGGTTCCAGGG